>CATIXQ010000023.1:6919282-6970154 GCA_949711755.1 Leptidea juvernica
AATTCTAAAGGAATCAATTTTGAGAAAATAAATGCCTTTTTATGAAGAAAGCTTGTTGAAAACCGTACTGTGGAGGACCGCCACACATCCATATGGAGGGTATGATATCCTAACTTGCACTTACCCCAATAATTGCATTTTAGGAAACTTTAACTTAAAATGTCTCTCTTACAAATCTAAACCATTTCTTATTTTAAAGGCTATTAAAAAAATTTGGTTACATATAATAAATCCCAGAATGATATCACTTTAAAATAACAATTTGTTAATATTTATACATTCATAAGATAATTTCGTCTGTACGCGTTTTTTGTTCTGCTTACAGCGAATAGTGCGATACTTTGGCCATGTTGCACGCAGACGCAATTTCTTTCATCGTATTACATTATTCTCACTAAAAGCCAACAGATACTCTATAAATCAGTCCTCCCACCTTCAGACAAATTGCAGTATTAGATAGTCTATATTACATTGTACATGGAAAGCATAAGCGGTTTTGGCGACTTACTTCGTGCAATAATGCGAGATAAAAGATGCGCATAGTTTTGATTGCCATTGCGGAGATAGACAGTTGTTAGGGTCAAACTATAATAGCTAGCTCTGGACATCAAGCGCATCATCTTAATTTTATTAAGCTGATCTATCTATCTATCTGATCTAGGGCCCTCTTTGCTTCCAGAGGTTCGGACTCCAAATAACCAGGAAGAAAACTTGTGGGGTATAAGGTAATGATTGTAATTGTTACTCCTATTATAGATGTACCTATGGAAGGGTTTGTGCACTTTCTGTGTAAAAAGGTATATTTCACTGTGGCTTTCACTTTAGGTTGACTATTTTTAACCCATCATAGCCATTGGGTTGACAGCTGATATGAAAACCAGTAACAACTGCTTCCAATATTCGATGTCTTGGTTAAGTTATTTATAATTCAGAATTTATGTAATCTGCATATTATATCTATACTAATATTATAAAGCTGCAGTGTTTGTTTGTTTGTTTGTTTGTTTGTTTGTTTGTTTGAACGCGCTAATCTCTGGTACTACTGGTCCGATTTGAATGATTCTTTCAGTGTTGGGTAGTCCATTTATCGAGGAAGGCTATAGGCTATGTTTTTTTTTTCAAAATTAGGGATCCGTAATAAAATTGCTATTTTGTAACACAAGGTGTAAAATCGAAAACCTATTTTTGCGTGCGCTGCAAAAACTATTGACAATAGAACAAAATGATGTACAGGCTATAATATAGGCAATATTTTATTACTTATAAAACTATCGCGTGAATTATACTTTATATGGCAAAACAACGTTTGCCGGGTCAGCTAGTATATAATAATATTGACACACTTATACCCAAATTATTTTGCCCCAAACTAGAGACAGCCTGTGCTATGGGTTACAAGACAACGATATATTTAATACGATATATCTTCTTATACATTCATAGATGCAAATAAATAATAATAAATAAAAAAAGTTTGCACTTACCGCAGTAGGCAGGCTGAGGATAGGATAGGATATAGATATACCTATCTACAGTCTCTACCTATATATCAGTCGTTAAATGAATGAATGAATAAAAAACGATTCCTGAATCTACACTTCAAAGTTTTGATAAAAGAGGTCAGAAGATCCATTAATGAGTTATTGAAATGCCAAAAGGAACCGGATTAAAACATCAAGTTCGGCTCGCCGATTTACAATTAGGATTGATTATAAGAAAATGGCCCTCTAAGTCAAAACTAATATTTCATCTTTTTAATAAATAAACCTTGTATCAAAATAAAAATATATCAATTATACACTGTCACAAAGGGTTGCGTCTGCGAAAAATATGTTTTAAATTTATTCACCAAAAACTTGTCTAAGTATAAGTAAGCTCGCTATTTGTAATCATATTAGGATATATTAGCGTATAGCGTGAGCAATTTTAATTTGGCAATGTGTGTGTTAGATAATAGTTTAATATTCAAAATACTATGGAGCTAAAGTCATGGGTGGCTCGCTGTTTACAACTTGGCAATCAAAATCTCTTGTACTAACAATAGATTCGCATACCTTTTCTATCTTCCTGTATATCCGTTAGAGATTTTCTCTTTTTCGCAAGCTTTCTCTATATATAGTAAATTGTACTTCAATAAATGAAGTTCACTTTCTATTCGTGTCTTGCGCTTATTTTGAAGCAAATCAGTTGTTGCTTTTAATACCCGGCCACTTACATTCGATAAGAACACTACTAGCTTCTATTAATTTAATTTCCATTGTTGTTGAATCTAGACAACGGGCTTTTAAATTTAATGAAACATACTGCCTTTAGGTCAAAAGCGCTTCCGTGATAACAATAACTATTATTATAACAGCGCAAAGCATGAAAGGCTAATTCAATTTACGTCTTTTGTGTGCTGCGCTGAGGTTTAATACGTTGTTATGAATTTGGACCGAAAGTGAACAAAACTACCTTCTACGTTACTCGTGTTTATATATATTATACAGTATAGTAAGTTATTTAATAAAAGTTTCACCTTAAGGCGACACTAAATGCCAGCGACCTTGAGCGATATGAGTTCACGGCTGCCGGCCCGCCATCTATGTAACAAAGCCAATATTTTCAAAATTCTTGGATGGAAAATAGTTTATATGCCTACAATCCTCGTTATTCACTACTAATCTGAATAAATGAACCTACACAAATAAGTACAAGATATGAGAATAACTTTTCAGAGAGAATACCAAAAAAAAAATGCGTCACGCCATGCTTAAAAACTTGCTTAACTTCAAAGAAAAGTGGTAGTTCAAAAAGGCTCGGCAGTGTTAACTATAACCAACAGCAAGCATAAGCAACCTACAAATAAGACTTAAGGATATGTGTAACAGGATTGTTCATAACTCGAAATGCTATACTTTCACCACAAAACTAGTCTAAAAACACCATGTTTGCGTGTTTTCTGCTTACTCTTCGCCTTAAAAATAAATGTACATACTAATAAGAGTTATTACCAATAAGATAATCCATTACCTCTCTCACAGCTCAGTAATAATTGCCTAATTGATAAGGCTTTTATATTTCATTCAAGGACCGGAGACGAACCGCATTAGACTACCAAAGCTGAACAATTTAATGATGAATGACTATTCATACCAGATACAGGCGGTCGACCGCGTCGCTACACTTGATCTAAACTCTAATTATTCAAAGATCTGGACTGGAGCGAAGGGTAACGGGTGCCTAATGAGCGCTTCGCGGAGCAGAAGGGAGGCGGAATGCAAAATGTTGCGATTGCATTTGCCAGTGAGAAAAACAGCTTACATTGGCAAAAATAATTAAGAGTATTACTTGGACTGGAGCGTCTCAGAATAAATACTCTGTTAAACACCCAACTACATTTATTTGTGAAAAGACACAGCAAAGGACAATGTTAATAGGGTGTACAGCAGAGAGCCATTTTGTTAACTGATTTCAATTTAATTTCATATTCATTATGAACAATATGGACCTGAATCGTATTTTGTGCGTTCTAAGGAGACAGTGGTTTTACTAGCTTGGAGCCGCGACTTCGCCGATACCATACAATACCAAATACTATATGCCTTTATAAAAATAGTACTTATACAAAAATATATTAGCAACTTTCTGTTAGTAGATATTCAATATTATATAAAATAGTGATTTCTATTTTAGACTAGGATGCCGGCTAGATTATGGGGATCACAACGGCGCCTATTTCTGCCGTGAAGCAGTAATGTGTAAACATTACTGTGTTTCGGTCTGAAGGGCAACGTAGCTAGTGAAATTACTGCGCAAATGAGACCTAACATCTTATGTCTCAAGGTGACGAGCGCAATTGTACTACAGCTCAGAATTTTTGGACTTTTCAACAACCATGAGCGTATCAATTACCATCATCTGAACGTCCTGCTCGTCTCGTCCCGTATTTTCATAAAAAAAGACTAGGAAATAATCAAAATAAATAACTACATAACAAAATCATTGTTAGTATTTTAACAGCAATAAATAAGTGAATGCATGTGTATGTTAAGTTATACCGCTACACAGTGATATCTCATAGTCGCAGAATCCCGACAAAGCCATGTAATACCATATACATGTCTCCACGTCGGACAATAGTACTCGGACATCGATCGAACAGCGCCGACATCACGAACAAGATAGCTGGCTAGAACCTCTATCACTCACTACCACACCCAGTTGACATGTCAATGCTAGTCAATCAGGTTTCAGTGCTGTTTAGAAATGCTAAAGCCCCACAGTCGAGGATTCCCGATGCATCATTTGTTCCCTGTCACCGCGCCTTGACGACGGTTCACGAGACTACGAAAAAAAGACAATCCCAATTAAATTAAACCACTAAGCGTGAAATTGTTTACCTTTCTATATATATATATAGTATTGTGCTATATCATTTTGCAATACAAGTATTTATGAAGCCAGAAAATTTGCGAGCAACCCTCCGTTAATTTTCCTTCCGATTGCGATCCATGGAACAGGTACCCATATCGATTTGTACGCATAATTCTGTTTGCTTATTCAATTATACGGGAATTCTATTGTGGATAGAATGAATTGTATTTTAAGTGGGAATTATGAAGATATTATTACGCGGGAGTGAAAGCATTAATAATTATCTCCTGTCGATAGATATCTATTACTTAGTTTATAAAATATATTTTCTATAGTAAAAATAAATAAAAGAATAATAAAATAAAAGAGTCAACATCTCCTAAGGACACCTCGTGTAGAGGCGAAATACGGTTCGAATTGATTAAAGATGATTTTTAGATTAGATTATTGAGTACAGTAGATGCATCAATCCACACATACTTTAAAAAATATTATGCGAGCATTATTTAAACGATTATATTATATATAAGTTTAGATAACTTTAATTTTAACAACTCTGCTGCATCAGAGCTTTCTGTTACAGGATCATCCAGCCACCACAAGTAGCGAAAGTTCACGAGCATTATGATAATAACGTTCAGCTGATGGTAATTGATACGCCCTGCCCATTACAATGCAGTGCCGCTCAGGATTCTTGAAAAACTCAAAAATTATGAGCGGCACTACAATTGCGCTCGTCACCTTGAGATATAAGATGTTAAGTCTCATTTGCCCAGTAATTTCACTAGCTACGGCGCCCTTCAGACCGAAACACAGTAATGGTTACACATTACTACTTCACGGCAGAAATAGGCGCCGTTGTGATGCCCATAATCTATTCAAAGGAGCCTCCCACTGGTAAACGCATGACGCATGGACCAGCCATGCCTGCCTCGAACATAATTTAAGGCAGTGAACGACCCGCCCCACGATACTGCCACAAGCAATGATATTTAATCAGCATATCGAGGCCTGCCACAAGAACTAAACCAAATAACAAGAAAGAATTTATTGTATGTACATATTATGTAATACACACTGAATACGTACCTCGACGTACAAATTGACGATTTGTTCAATTTAATAATATCAGACTGTCAACAAGAAGTAGTGATTAAGCAGCATTCGACCGTGATTGCATCAGATCACCTCGCAGAGGGACGTGGTCAGGTATTATTTTTTCAGTACCAATTTATCATGGGCAACAGACGTGTGTCTCGAGTCATCCGGTCGAGGTCGGACACACGACAATAGCCAATCGAGCTCCACCACAGCGTCAGCAAACCCGTTCAGATTCCGACAACATGTCACTTTATATTCTCGTCTAGTTTGTTATTCAGTCTTGCTATTGGAACTTTCAAATATGAACTCTACGAACCAAACAAGAGTTATTTATACATTTAAGTCAAAAAATATAATTATGTACCTATGTCAATTTATGTAACTAGTCATTTTAATATTATCACCACTTCGGAAAAGATGATCACACAGTAGTAGTTAGTACACAAATTATTTTAATACAGTCTACGCAAAGTGATGCAACAAAATACTTTTACACAAATCTTAAAAAAAAGTAATTTTAATACTAAACAGCATGAATAAAACTGAGACAGATTCTTTCTATTATCGTATCCAATATTAATTCAATTTGTTACTTTGTTTAAAGTGATATCCCCTCCCATATGGGATTGAATATATAACTTTTATTTGTAAGAACCAAAATTTATGAACAATACGGGATTCGAACCCACGCCTCTCGGAATACTACCAGCGCTCTAGCAACTAAGCCAACCTTCCGTTGATAAGGAATATTTTGTTCAACTCTCAGGTTGTGGCTCTATCTACACGATCTACTTTTCAGTCGATAACCTGCTCAACCCCAATAATTAAGATTTGAAAGAACGACATCTCAAGTACATTTCCTATCATCGGTGCGCTAGGTACAGATGTGTCCAGTTTGTTATTTACTAAAAAGTCTAAATACTTCTTAGTTTTAATGGAATATTATTCTCGATCATCGTTATTGGTTTTCTTTTAGTTAACGCGACATTTTGATCATAGCCCTTCGAAATATAAGTTAACTCCAAATGCTTCACAATCGTGGTTCTTAATCATACCTCAGTTATCCGGGATATTGGTGCAATGTAAAAATATAAGTTTTATCGTTAAATACAATGAAAACAAAAACTTTTTGTTATTTTAATTAATAATTTAAATACTTTAAACTTCTACTTAGCGGTTAAGAGATTTTTTTTTCTCAACTAGATAATATGTACTAAGCACTGAAGCAGTATTTTTAAATTTACAGTATATTTTTATAGAGAAAAAAATTTCTGAATGCCTTTTTTTTATTTCCTACGTCGCTAGCTCCATACTGGATAATCATTTTGGAATAAAATTTACATCATTGTATAGGGATTTTAACTATCTATATAATAAAGCATTATTTGAAAAACACATTCTAACAAATTTAATAGAAATAAAAATTTAAACTATCAAGAACTATAAAACTCACCATACTAAAACTAAGCTCGATTGCTCAGTGCCGCTCGTATATGAAACGATATTGAATGTTAGGAGTCCTCTTAAATGATTTTGTTATAAATTAAAATTAGAAAAAAAATAACGGAACAAAGCAAACATGCTTCGCGGTAACACATTTATGTATGCATAATTACTTCTAACACAACAGACACAAAAACCGTCCCTAATTAAGGCTTAAAATAAAAAGCAATTAAAACTAGAACATTAAGTGAAGTGGTTGGCGGAGGCACAGCGCGTCTCTGGCAACAAACCAACCCTTGTCACAAAGTAATCACACGTTTACCTTCATTTGGCAAACTTTCGCTGCATAATGCGCTTTCAATCCATTTCACAATTACCAACTTCATTTAATTCAATAAATGCATTCTGTACTTTCCGGAACAGAAGTATTGGCAGAGCATATCATCGAAAATATTCAATTGTTCCGCGTACGATTGGCAAGTTGTAAATGTAATAAATTGAACTCTACTTGAATCTCACTTCTCGTAATATATTTATATTTATGGATGTCGTATATTAAAGGGTTGATATCACCTCGATAAGCTGTCGAACCTCCTAGATAATCCAAGCGTCGCTTTGCAAAGTAAGCCTGACCCCCCGTCATTATCATTAACTGAGAGAAGGCCGCTGGAGTGAAATCAAGATATACTCAGGACCGATCGGCACGGAGTTTCACAGTGCCCGTCTTTTATTACCTGGCGCTTCATGAGAAGTGTAGTAGCACTGCATTTTGTGCGCATCTGTGCTGAAAAGCCACTTGTATGATCGACTGTCCAGAGCTACTTAGCATGTGTATTTATTTTTATTTATTTATTTATTTATCTGGACTAACAAACAACAGGGCAGGCTTATTACTAATTATACAATTGCTATAATGAAACTAACTTGATAAATTAAATATAACAATCCATAACTTTATTTAGACTTAATAAATAAAGTACAATGTTGAACACTTTTCAGGACATAATTTCATATATGTGTTCATGCATAAATATAGGTACATATAATATACAGTGGCGGCCGTGGAACCTAGAATTTTTATAGACTCGATGCATATTCACGTGGCAAAGTTTAAATAAAGTGTATCGTATTCATTATACTGAATATAGACCTAGTAACAAGATTCGGTATACATTACAACGAATTGTTAAATGAAATTGACCTAACAGTGGCGGAGCGTGCCTTGGCGGGGCCCCGTATGAAAATTTGTTTGGGGGCCTTATGAAAAATGTTTGCATAAAATTAAAATAAATAGACAAACAAAGATGGATAAACATCTTAATTATGTCTCGGTCACTTTTTCCAAAATTTATACCAACAGTTCAAATTAAATATACACTCTCCTTGCGTTTTTTCCGGAAATCAGCAAAAGTTTTTATTGATTTATGCTTACGTACGTCAGGGCTCCCGTGGCCCTATATAATTGATACGGCAGATAGCTACGCCCCTGTGACCAAGATATAATTTACGTGTCTTGTTCGAAAGGACTGTTTAACAAATTATGGAGAAAGAATGGATAACTTTAGTTATTTTACTTTCTAATTAAAAAGTTGTAAATACGTGTAGAGGCTACATTTTATCCTATATGATATTTTAATATTCCTTAATCATATCTGTTACTAGCTGTAGCTAGTATAGCTTTCTCAAATATATTAAAAAATAAAATGTTAATTTTAAAATTTATAATGACTATTAAATTACATACCAATGTTCAAAAAAAATCGTGTCCATCTCGTGACGGCCGACAGTAGTGGAGACTTACCAGTCTAATATAAGTTGAACTATTTAATATTGAAATTGTTTTACTTGACAAAAGCTTAGGTGATTACTTAAATTTTATGTAAGTATATTAATGTGATAATGTAAGGAAAGGTTATTAATTAATAAAATCTCTTATTGATTATTATACAATATATTTTAATGTATTATACAATTATTGAATTTGAGTTACAATTTTGTGTATGTACATTATTAGTATCATTACTTGATCATATAAAAGTAACAATTGATTAGAGTGAGAGAGGAGTAGCCCACCTGCCGCTGCCGTATGCGTGAGAGAAAGGGAAGCCAGACAGACTGGCGCCGTAACACGTTACGTTACGAAGCGTTATCTCCTCCCATAAGAAGTTATCGTTTTCAAAAATTTCCTACGAAAATTGCAAATTGATAATTTAATTTAATAAACTTCACAAATATATTCATAAATCGCTAGGCAGACTTCACCTCGCTTCCCCAGTCACTTTCCTGCGGGCCTACCATGAACTCTTATTGCGATTCAATTGACAACCTAAAATGAACTGCTTTGCTATTTCGTACCACGACGTGATTAGAGCTATCTAATTTAGGTTGACCTCAAATCAACTGATTAAATCGCAATGATGTCAATTAAATGTCAAAAATGATATCAACTGAATCGCAAACTGATTTAGTTAGTTCATTCATTCATTCGTACCATGAGGTAATATTTCAACCTAAACTGGATAGCTTATGTGTCAAAGTAAGCGATTCGAAAAAAGTTCCTATTTCCTTAGAGGAAAGTGAATGGTGTTGTTAATAACTTTTAAAAATAGTGAAAACATACAGAAAAGGAAAATTTTATTGATGAAAGATGAGGTGAGAATACTTTATCGGACTTTTTTGTAAAACAAAATTCTGAAAATAAATACCAAAAATAAAAATACTAAAGACGAGGCAGTAAGGGCCCGGACTATAGCCTGTTCGCAAGAACGAATTAAAAAAATGTACTCTGTGGTCCTGTCAAATCAAACATTAATGGAGGTGAGTGCATAACTCGTTATTTTTACGAAAACACCTAAGCAAACATTTAATTTGTAATTCAATGAACTATATTTATTTACATTAATATTATTTAATAAGTCAAAAAAAGGCTTAATGGTTTATAATTTGACGCTATAAAGCGCAATTTTAAAATGTATTTTTAAGTATTTTCTACGCAAAAATAAACGCTAAAATCTTATCATTTTAACGCAACGCATATCGTCAGCTCTTTCTCACCACCGACAAATTTATTTCGTTCATTCTTCTTAAGGGATCCAAACGCCATGCAGTAAAAGGCACTTCATGGTACGAATTTTAGCGATTCAGTTTAGGTACCTAAATTGAACTGCATCGGAATCGCATCGCTTATTAAAAGTTGATGGTAGGCCCTCTGGTCCCGCACTACTTCCCCCTCCCTACCATAGGTAACATCCCTACATTGATACACTTTCATATTTTGGTTACAGTGTCCTCTGGCAGTGAAACGTTGAAATTATACTTCATTACTCATACTACTCATGGTAGAAATTTATAATAGTTGCATGCGAATATGAAATTTATTTCAAAGAGCTTAATGTAATTGTAAATTAATTTCGATACAGAACCCTCAAGCGTTCTTTAGTCAAATTAATTGTTTACTGTTCGAGAAAGTGATAACGGGTACCACAGAACACTTTTTCTCTAAGGGGACAGGTACATACGAATGTGACATCTATCTAAAGCTCTTCTTACAGCGGTAAATACAGCACAGAATTTGGCTACAGCCCTAAGTATTATCACAGAGTATTATTATACTCTGGGCTACAGCGTTCTCTTGCGGTTAGTGCTCTAATTGCATTGTTAAAGGGAAAACTATCCTTATTGATTTTTGATATTTAAATAGCCTACAAATATGAGTTGTAATAAAACTTAATTTTTAAGACCACAAACAACAAAGCTTTTCGCCAAAGTCATTGTTGTCAGTGTATTGGAAACAACTTGTGTGAATTTTGCCGAAATTGAAACCCATACAAAGAACTTTAAGGACACTTCCACTTGTCGACTCTATACCGTGTAGACACACTACTTTTTATAATTTTTTAACAATGATGATTATGACAAATCTAAATTGTGTAATTTATGAGAAGGTGGTTGGAGAGAACTCCTGCCTTATCCGTAGCGGGTTTGTTTTAAGAACCCATCCCATCCCTCTATCACATCAAATCCGAAATGTGTTAAAGAAAAAAATTGTGTGTCTTCTACCGCATTTATCACGGGGAGTGTTCCGAAGAGCTGTTTAACCTGATTCCTGCCGCCGAATTTCACCTTCGCACGACACGCCACAAGTTAGGATATCATCCCCACCATCTGGATGTGTGGCGGTCCTCCACAGTGCGGTTTTCAAGAAGCTTTCTCCCTCGTACTACAAAGCTGTGGAATGAGCTTCCTTGTGCGATGTTTCCGGGACGATACGACATGGGTACCTTCAAAAATAGCGCGTACACCTTCCTTAAAGGCCGGCAACGCTCTTGTGATTCCTCTGGTGTTGCAAGAGAATGTGGGCGGCGGTGATCACTTAACACCAGGTGACCCGTACGCTCGTTTGTCCTCCTATTCCATAAAAAAAAATGGTTTTTTTCACATGCTATTTATGGATAAGACTCATTAAACATTTACAATTTATAAATAAACTTGGTATGAAGTTATACCTGCGAATAAAGCAAGAATATGCAAAATGTTGACTATATCTTTGACAACACTGTCAATACAATGATAGTTCTGAAGTTTTCCGAATTTCAAGCAGCCTTGCAAATAAACGCGGGAAACATACGTACGAATAAACCAAAAGTAAGCAAAATGTCTAATTGTAAACATTTTTCATCTCATGATTTATTCTCAGTTATAACTTTATACTAAGTTTATTTATAAGGCCGTAAATGTTAAAGCCAAGAACCAACAATTTACCTACTTTAATTTTTTAGAGTATAAAATACTGATGGATACTGATTTTATAAATGATAATAAGAAACTGGTGATATATGACGTTTAATGTATAAAACTTTAAAATATTTAATATTATTAGAAATCTAATTTCATTTATTGACAATTTTATTCTTGTTTACTGACACCAAGAGACTTATTAATAATTAAGTATATGGAAAGAAAATTGCCAATTTAAATCCTTTTTGGAACCTTGGAAGGCAGCTTTTTTCCATTCTGCATGTATTTGATTTATCAGGTTTAGTTTATCTTGCCAGACATGTGGAGACTGAACAACATGATACAATTCTACAAGAATAAGGGAAACATAGCAGAGTGTGGAAATTACAGAGCGATCAAGTTAACGTCACATACCCTTAAGATCTGGGAAAGAGTTATGGTAAAGAGACTGTATAAACTCACAACAATTTCACCAAATCAGTGCGGCTTTACTGCGGGAGTGGGCACTATTGATGCAATCCATACCTTGAGGATACTAATGGACAAGTACAAAGCCCTTAAAAAGGATCTGCATATAGTCTTTATAGATCTGAAAAAAGCTTTTGACCGATTACCTCGTCGGCTCATTTGGCAAGCACTCAGGGCCCAAAAAGTACCGGAACAGTACATAAGTATCATTCAAGACATGTATAAAAACGTTACCACCCGAGTTGTGTCACCTGCTGGCATGAGTAACAGTTTCGAAGTGAAAGTCGGCGTTCATCAAGGATCTGCACTGAGTCCCCTGCTATTTAACATCGTCATGGACTACATCACCAAATATCTTCAAAAACCGGCCCCGTGGACACTTTTATATGCGGATGATGTAGTCCTAGTAGAGGAATCACTGCCGGAACTTCAAAGGAGCCTCGAAGCATGGCTGATAGCATTGGAGGGAAAAGGTCTAAGAGTGAGCCGACAGAAAACTGAATATATGCTCTGCAATTTCTCTGAAAGCGACACATATACCCAGCCACCACCCACAATCGAGGGCAACCCCTTGAATAAGGCAGACGAATTCAAATATCTCGGGTCCATTATTAACACTAAAGCCAATATCGAAAGTGATATTCAAAATAGAATAAAAACAGGATGGCTGAAGTGGAGATCTCTTACTGGTGTTCTATGTGACGCAAAAATGCCAATTAAAACTAAGGGCACCGTGTACAAACGAGCAGTGAGACCAGCTTTGCTCTATGGATCCGAATGCTGGGGAATGAGAAAGTGTGACGAACTAAAAATGCATGTCACCGAAATGAAAATGTTGCGTTGGTCTGGGGGTGTTACACGGTCAGACAAAATTCGTTATGAGTATATCTTAGGCACCTTTAAAATTACACCTATACATCATAAAATGCAGGAAGGCCGATTACGCTGGTATGGGCATGTAATGCGTAGGGACGAACACCATATGGATATGGATGAGGCAAAGACAGGCAGAGGCCGCCCACCAACTACCTGGACTAGAACAGTTAACAAAGACATGACGATGCTAGGCTTAACGCCAGTAATGACCCAAGATCGCAAACAGTGGCGATCTTGTATCACGAGGGCCGACCCCAAATAGGGAATGTGCCAGGGGATATATATTGAAGAATAAATTGTCATTTTCCTGAAGCCAGATTGATCTCAGCTGACAGAAAAAAATTAACTAAAAAACAACCGACTTAAAAAAAACTATTCCAAAACAATAGATATAATATGCACTAAAAAGAATAAAAATAATTGCGTATTTTTATACAATCTAATTAATTAATCTAATTCTAGTTACGATTATTTTTATTTTTGGAATCGGTGTCGTTCCGCCGCGACCCGCTCTCGCCTCTCGGCTCCTCACGACTCAAGCACATCTCACCTATAACTATGTATCTAAAAAAAATTATTTGTTATTACGTATAATGGAGCCAGTAGCCAGTACATCTAAGGAAATAAATTCGCCACGAAAAAAACGTCAAAAGGTGCGTAATACAATTTATCTAAAATATATAATAAGTAAAAAGAAAGAGTTGTTTGTTCAAACGCGCTAATCTTTGGAAACTTAAGGTTAATATTAGAAGTAGGTTTTAAATTGTGAAGTAATTGGTTAGGTTAATTGGTATACCTGGAGATATAGCTTGAGCTTCGTGTTTTATATAGCTTTACGGCTAATGAGAAAAACATGGTGATCAACGTATATAAGTACGTGAAAGAAAATTGGCCATCGAATGAATATCCCTACAAAACCGAAATAAATAAAAAAACAGCATCGATTTTGGGAATTGGCATAGCATCTGTGTATAATATATTAAAAGAATATAAATCAGAAGAGGGGATAAAATCACCTATCAAGTCTAAAGACAGGTCTAAATTTTATCAGAAAGTAGACGATTTTGATAAATCCGTAATTAGGAAAAAAATTCAGTTTCTTTTTAAATGGCCAATTACCAACAATTCCCAAGATTCTTCAGGCAGTCAATGACGATGAAGATTTGCCAAATTTTAGCGAAACTATAGACAACAAAATCGCCAGATATTTTACATGGATGAGACATGGGTGAATGCAGGTTAGTGTGTTTTTTTTTTATTGCAGTGAAACGGCAGACTACCATACGGTTCGCCTGATTGTAAGCAAATACCGTCGCCTTTACCGTGAAGTGATGTGTATGATACTGCAAATCTATTTGCAAAATATAGCCCACGCGCCGCCGATCTTGAGACATTAGTTCTTAAGGGCTATCACAAGTGTGTATTAATAATAATATACTTCGACTCTTTTACTGCGCAAGACGCTAATTAACAAATGTTTAATTGTTTTTACAGGACATACCGTAAATAAAACTTGGGTAGACAAACAAGTTAAAAGTAAGAAGCAGGCTTTCCTAGAAGGACTTAGCATTGGTGCACGTAACCCAACGTCATAAGGTAAACGATTAATAATTACCCATATCGGCAATGAGAACGGTTTTGTAGAGGGCGGTGAAAATATATTTGAATGCAAGAAGACGGTAGATTATCATGAATCAATGGATGCAACACATTTTGAACAATGGTTTGAAAACGTTCTCCCAAAACTTGGAGAAAATGCAGTAGTGGTAATGGACAATGCACCATACCACTCAAGGCGTCTTGAAAGAATTCCTACTACTGCCTGGAAAAAAAATGATATACAAAATTGGCTTGTAAGTAAGAATATTTCTTACGACGACAATGAAATTAAGACTGAATTACTGCTAAAAGTAAAAAATGTTAAAGACAATTTTAAAACATATGTAGTGGACGAGCTCGCAAAAAAATATAAGGTGGAAGTATTGAGACTCCCGCCATATCATTGTGAGCTTAATCTAATTGAGCTAATTTGGGCCAACGTAAAAGGATATGTTGCTCGCAAAAATACAAATTTTAAATTTGACGAGGTAAAACAATTATTACAAGAGGGACTACAGCAGATTACTTCGGAAAATTGGAAGCGTTGTGTGGAGCATGTTATCAAGGAAGACGATAATTTTTATTCCGAAATCGATGAGATGATTGATAAAACTATAGACAGCTTCGTGATACATGTCACTGATTCTGACACAGAAATGGAAACATCTGAAACTGACGAATAATTATTCTTAAATAATATATGTTAATTAATATTTCTTACTTAATAATTTATTAAATCTTAAACAAATTAATTTTTTTTGTTGGTGCAAATGTTGTGAACTCCTGAACACTTGTTTACAAATTTATAGCTTCTCATGACGGTTACTTTAGTTAGATATCTTGGCTGCCATCGACAAAAAACACATACCGACGAATTGAGAACCTCCTCCTTTTTTGAAGTCGGTTCAAACAGCAGAATCAGAGAAGAATAAGAGAATATGTAGTAGAACGCAAGACAGTAATAGATTAGCACGCTTTCACAAGAACAGAATCAATATCACCACTCAAACCGATATGCACCAACCAAAATACCACCACTAAATCCACTTTGGTTCCAACACAAACCTTCATGTTTCAGAATAAATTGGGGTTATAAAAATAAAAAATTTCAGTTTCAACTTTTTATTTTAATATTCGATAAGTTACTTACAGTTATTACAATAAATATTGGCATACAACTCAAAGTTGTATTGGAATGTTTATTTTATACGATGCATTCATATTAGTCACATTTTACTTTACAATTTCGAATTTATATTAAATATAAAGAAAATTATACTAACTTTTCAATATATATGAAATATATAAAAATGTGTCTGTATAAATTTTGTGTGTGGCTTATTTTTAATAAAAGATTTACAATTTCATATTAAAAATAGAAATTTAAAAAATTACACTATATTATGTCAAAGGTTACAATAATAATATTTCATGTAAATAATTTTGTTTCGTCTAAACTTCAAAGGCGTTACTTATTTAGGATTATAGTATTGGGAAAAAACATAAAGAGATATATAACATGTCGCGAAGTAGAATTTGAGTTATGTCTCTATGCATCGCTTTACAAATTAAATAAAGGTAAGTAAATTTTAATTTCAACGCAAAAGGATTTTACTAGGCAAATTATGGATTTTTTTACGAAAATCTTAAAAATTTCTTACGATACCAACCGCACTTCATTTAGAAATCAAATAAAGTTTTTAGGATATGAAACGAGAAATAAATGTATATTCATGTTGAACGTACATGTTATGTAAATAATAAAAAAAAACTTAATAAACATCGAATAATCAATAATCGAATAAATCGCCGATAGGGAAGTTTTTTGTTTGTTTTTTAGTTTGCAAAACATTGTAGCCTGTTACAATTAATTATCTACAAAATAAGTATGAAACATTAAACATGTATTGAAATATTTTCCTAATTAGGTACGTATTATCACATTTTATTAACCTATCATCATTGACAGTTGGCAACATTAATTTTTAAATATAGTAACAATAAAGATCTTAAATGTCTTCTGGGTTGGCTAAATGGGCTTGCACCTCACGCCATCATAAATAAAAAAAAATGCTCTTTGGATCTGGTTTTAGGGAAACGTAAAACTGATTCTTTAATTATAATAAACTTATAAGGTATATTAACCTTGGTAAAACGAAAATATGATAATTTGATTATGTCCAAGCTTTTGTGAACTTGTCTCATCAAAATTAATTCGTATATTATCGAATACAAAATAAATTATGTTTAGAGCAAAATTTGTTGCTTTTTATCTATGTAATAATCAAAATAGCTTAGATAATTTATACGTCTAGATAGAGCCTCTTGCTGTTAGACAACCAATGAAAGCAGGCCAGGTTTGTTAACTTAGTGTGCGTGACAAGATACGTCTTACACTCGCGATTTGAATGTCACTTTGTGTTTGGGTACGTGCATTGCTCAAAACAGAAGGTACTGTAAACCTCTATTTTTGTCGACGTTTTCACAGCTGTCACAGTATATGTATTCGTATGATCTAAGCAAAATTATAAATAATAATAACCCATGTGACAATGGAATGTCAAAAGTGACATGATTCAAAATGGC
The DNA here is from genome assembly GCA_949711755.1 of Leptidea juvernica. Lineage (NCBI taxonomy): Eukaryota > Metazoa > Arthropoda > Insecta > Lepidoptera > Pieridae > Leptidea > Leptidea juvernica. The sequence goes on from CATIXQ010000023.1 coordinate 6,936,449, forward strand.
GTCTGTAGTTCTCCTATTGGCCATGTACATTTTAATCTTTACCGCACTGTACATTATACTTTATACAATATATTAAATCTACTCGAAGTCTCTTCACGCAATACTTTCAATAACTACCACAATAGACGGTATCTTTAAAAAATATTACATATTTTTTAGTACAATTAGTAATCAAATGCATGTGTTAATACCAAAACAATAATATTATAATGACTTGACTGATGTTCACGTGTTTTGTCTTTTGGTAAGTTTTTTATGATGTTAAAATACAAAAAAAAACTAGAATGAATTACATAATATTCATTCGAAATCATATTTTATACTGTCGCATGTAGAATAAAGTTTTTAAAAATTCATAATATCAATTTAAAAAACTTCCTAAGCTACGAGAGTCTTCATACATATTTGCCATTTTTATAATCAAAATATAATTTGTTAAAAGGATCTATTTATAATTATTAGAGCATAAAAGTTAATGGAAAACATAAATACAATAAAAAGATTGTTCATCATCAATATCAGAACTTGATATTATAAAAATTCATAATAATAATAGAAATCAGTTTGATCAGAATAAAACCTACAATATACTAGTGCTCGAGAGAAGAACATCTCTAACGGAGATACAATCAAGAAAGAAGAGGAAAGAAAATCTATTGTTACCACTGATCTACTATTAACCACTGGACTGGCGGCTGTCAAAGTCCTTTTGTGCCTGTTTGATATTTGCCATTGTGGTGCTGTTGGACATAGCGAGAGTCTGTGGTACTAAAATAAGTGATGACGACCTCGGCTAACCACTCATCTATGATGGTGGGAAACTAACAAAAAATTGTGTACTTTATTACGCTGAGTCCTGAAGTTTAAATAACACGGAAACCGAACCAAAATAATTCAAAATGCAAAAAAGAGTATTTTACGTTCCTTCGCAGCCATTTTTATTATATGACAAAATTAGTTCTCTGGACGCTCGCGAGTGATGCTTCAAATAGACACAAAAAAATTGCTGTCAAACGTGTGGAACAGCCTGTCCAGTGGTATTTATACTGGTCAGTGATTGTTACTGTAAAAAGTCAGTCACTCTTGGCATTAGCTCCTTCGAATTTTAGTATATTCTAACTCTGTGAACAGAATTCTTAAATAATGATCCGATCGTCCTAAACGTGTAACATAAACATGTTATTTATCATTTTGTAACATTAGCACCAGATGTTATTACCATCACCAATAAACCTGGACAAACATACCTACATACATGTATTTTCCTCATAGAGGTCCGTTAATGGACATTATATTTTAATGTACTACCAACATAGTAGGTTAAATTTTTGCTCGATTCAAAATAAACGGCTACTTTTTGATGCGGTCCACAATTATTAACCTTATTTATACCAGACAACGTTGTTATCAGTCTGCTTGTGTCCAGTAAGTCTACTACAAACATGGAAATTAATTCTCAGGCTGACGGGCGCAGTTCGTTTAGGCAGTTATATGATAGTAACTGTTCGTTCCATAATGATAAAAACCCATAAAATAAATATTTCTTAGATAATATATACGTCAAGATAAAGTCTCTTGTTGTCAGATAATCGATAAAAACAGGCCAGGTTTAATACTTTAGTGTGCGTGACAAGCTAAGTGTTACACTCGCGATTTGTATGACACTTTGTGTTAGTGCATTGCTCAAAATAGAGGTTAACTCTAAACTCATGTATTTTCGACGTTTTCACAGCTGTCATAGTCTATCTAGACGTATAGATGATATAAGAAATATTTATATTACCATCCCCTGAAGGCCTAAATGTTCTATTTCATGACCTTTACATAGGCAACGTCGTGTAGAGTTCCTCGTTCCTTATTTATTATTAATTATAATAAAATATAACAAAAACATGGTCACAGAATCACATTGATTCACAGCTGGGGTTGAACGATAGCTACCGCATAATAAAACATAATATAGTACTCTAGTACCAAGGCAGCATACATTCATAAAATTATTACAATAAAATCTTGGAATACCAACTAAATGTTAACAGATTTCTTCTGTGGGTTCACTCGAGGTGAATTAGCATACAGTTTCTTGAACAGTTCTGGTATGTTATTGTCGGGGAAAATATTACACAGTGTAACTGAAACAAATGTATAAAAATATAATTTCAAAACTGAAGTTTCCAAATACCTTCTTATAAAATACGGTGATTAAAAATAGTGCAAGAAAGACCAGAAACACTCATATCGATACATCAATTTTGATATGACAGCGCCGAGGAAATTTTGATTTTACCAAATTTATTCGCACGACACGCCACGAGTTAGGATATCATCCCCACCATCTGGATGTGTGGCGGTCCTCCACAGTGCGGTTTTCAAGGAGCTTTCTTCCACGTACTACTAAGCTGTGGAATGAGCTTCCTTTTGCGGTTTCGGGACGATACGACATGGGTACCTTCAAAAAAAGCGCGTACACCTTCCTAAAGGCCGGCAACGCTCCTGTGACTCCTCTGGTGTTGCAAGATAATGTGGGCGGCGGTGATCACTTAACACTAGGTGACCCGTACGCTCGTTTGCCCTCTTTTTCCATAAAAAAATGGTTTAAGGTCAGCTATCATTTACCGTGTATCTTGTTTATATCTTCCTTTGATTAACATTTAACGAGAGTGGATTTTAAAAATCACTAGGAATAGAACCACTACATGAATCATATTAAACATACTGTTACGTGCCAGGGTTCGGAGAACACCAGCATAATTCCGTAAATAATTTATTACACGGTTCAACACTAATACTGAGTTAAAGCGACGGCCGCCTTATTGAAGGTAGCTACTGAAAATCAGTGTTGGGCGATACCCAACTAATATGCTGAGTAGCAAACCTTTTTGGGACATAACACTGCAAAACCACCTTATAATGTTGATATAGAATAAGCCTTACTTTTAGTTACTTACTTAGTTTTTAATGTATGTTAGTTTTAATTAGATTAGGCATATTATAGTAATTTTTTAGATAAGTTTTTTCATATTATTTGTAATTATATTTTGTAAATGTTCACGTGTATTTGTAGTGTTTGTTCCAAATAAAGATATACTTACTTACTTACTTAAATAACAGCTACTAGTTATTTCACTTATCGCATAATATGTTCACTTTATACTCAGCTACTGAATTAATAAATTTGGCCTCCTTAAATAGGTACCTATTTAAGGATTATTCTCAAATGATATCAGTGTCTAGGTGTTTATATCATTATCGAACTTATTGTGCGAGTAATAGGTCGAGATTCCTTTTTACCGGTAGGGACCTAACGAATTCTCGCGAAAATTTGAGGAAATAAATGAATTTCATAGCAATAATAATTCAATATGACAAACTCGTGAGTTACCTTCCAAAAGTACGTATATCAATCGCCTGTTGATTTCTTGCGTTTGGAACAAGTCGAAAACTGTGAGTAGACCTCTCCGCGCCGCGTCGGTACCCACTATGTGTTTGAGATCATCTGAAATTTTATAATAATATAAATACTACCGTTCGTAAGCACGAGAACTTTGTAAACTCCTGTAATTTAAACTTACGGCAAAGAAGGGATGTTATCAAACTTAGTCCATAATGCACAATGTATACTTAACATTTGCCATTATTGATATTGATTATATTAATATAATAAACCGCTCTGCGAATCAATTATAATAATTAATTTAGGGTAGTTTTTAGGGATGTTTGCCGAGGCGCGGGTGGGTTACTTTTATACAACAATGCGAAAACGTTACGTGTCCTTGAAACGCAGGGTCCGGGGCAGCCGTAAATATATTCAGAATTCGTTCGCAAACCGATTTGACGTATAAAAATATATAATGTTGATTTTTGCTGTTATTATTATCGAAATTGTCCAACTATTATGACTTAATGACTTATTTATAAATTCCAATCCTGTAATGTGACCGACCCAGGTTAGTTGAATAATTAAATAATAATAATTAGTGAACGGCAATGACTGCCTCTGTAAGCTATAGTTCTCGGTGCAAACTCATATCATATTATATATCAAATACCTATATAGTCCCGTTGCTTTTAGATTATAAGAATTTACGCTAAATTATGACGTCATAGCTTTCATTTGAAACATATTGAAAATAATATTTAGATATTTTACTACTATTTAACGATTTTATTCAAATTTGATCGAAACCGTACGTTACAATATTTGACAGATAGAGGTCATTGACATTCCTATTCATATAAGAATCACATTTTATACGGTACTGCGGAGAAATTAACAGAGACCTTGATTCAATACTAGTCGTATTGATTGAAACCTAAGAATAGTTTGAGCGTTGGTTGATTGTATTCATTAAAATCGGTAATTACAATATCCAGTAACAGATTTACCTGAAGCAGCTGCAAGGAGTGCCACTTTAGCTGCGACCCTGGTGCGCGCCTTGGTCTGTGAATCCCTCTCATTGGATACTGGGTTGTTGCGATTTGTTAGCCATTGTCTATAACAGTTATTTATTAATAATTAGAAAGACAACCGCAAAATCCTAGAATTAATGTACAAAACCAGAATGCCCAAATAGGTGGGCAAAAAAGAAGACATGACGTTAGGAATAAAATTGTGATAAACAAGAAAACAAAAAAGGGAGAGTAGTTTTATATGGCTATAAGGCTGAATAAAAAAGAGATGCTAAAAGCTGTAGGATGTTTTTGTCAACTGACTAACAAATCTACAGAAATGAAATACGAATATGGCTCTACAATGCCGACATTAAAGAGAAGAAATTTTACTTTACAACTTGCTTGTAAATATTAATAGTTGTACGACAAACGTAATTTCTGGTCTCCTGTTGAGTTATTGCTCCGGCAGTGATCACTTAACATCAGATGACTAATACGTTCGCTTGTCCTCGTCATCCATAAAAAAATTGTACTCACTTAAAATATTTCAAATACTGGACCACGTTCCGCGGCGACGTTAACGACGAGACCAGTTCTAGAACCTTCCTGTCAAGCAAACATAATATTATTTATTTCATCTAAAATATAGAATACGATTTGAAGAAACATTCGAAACCTCCGAATACTTCGAAACTAGTCGGTACCCGCATAGCCATAAGTTACCAACACAGCCCAGATGGTTGCGAAATTGAAGTGGCAGTAGGCAGGCACATAGTTCGACGGACAGATGGCCGTTGTGGCAGTAAAGTCCTCGAATGCCGACCACGTACCGGAAGAGGTAGTGTTGGTAGGTCCCCACAAGATGGACCGACGATCTGGACAAGGTTGGATGACAGCAGCACAAGACCGAACGTCATGGCGATCTTTGGAAGAGGCCTTTGTCCAGTAGTGAACGTCTTATGACTTGAAAACGACTAAAACGTGAGTAAATCCAACTAGTTTTAGTAAAATTAGCGTAAACAACTCACTTATTAACGCGGTCTGCGATGAGAGTCCTGACGGGCGCAAGCAGACGTCTCCTGAGCCACAAGCCCCTGATTCCTAGGACTTCTTCAAGTAATTTTAGTGGAACACTTTCGTCGCCATCCTGTAAAAATTCTTAATACAGAATTGATACAACAGGTGGGATGGCAAGATTAGCAACCCAAACCTACCATAGGCGCACAGTAGACTTCTAGTTGCGTTAAATAGCCCGTGAATACCTACCTACCATACCTACCTACAGCATCGATAGTAAAATTGTTTGTGTTGCTCAAAGTAAAAATTTTAAAAGTTTTTTGATAGTTTTTGACAAACACTTATGAAAGAACCTCAAAGGATATTGAAAATATTATTAAATTTTAACCTACGAAATCTATTTTTTTTAAAGGAGCGTACGGGTCACCTGGTGTTAAGTGATCACCACCGTCCACATTCTCTTGCAACACCAGAGGAATCACAGGAAAGTTGCCGGCCTTTAAGGAAGATGTACGTGCTTTTTTGGACGGTACCCATGTCGTATCGTCCTAAAAACACCGCACAAGGAAGCTCATATGAAGATGAACTAAAGATACAAAATAGTGTAGAGATGTGTAGCACATTTGAATCAATGTGCGAACAAATAATTGTTTCACCCTCAAAATGTCTTGGAATTTTCATAATGCCATCAAAAACATAACCTGTAAAAAAACAAGTCTCACAACTCAGTTTTCCTACCGTAAAAAGTTGCAAGAGATTTACGGGTCCTTCTGTCATAAGCTATTACATATTCGGCTAACCTAACAACATCTTATAATGACTATATAGAAATAGAAATAGAAACACTATATCAATATTAAAAATCCTTTAGGCTTCAAATTTTAACCAAAACAAAGTTATAGGGGGTCGAAAATGGCCTCAACTGCTGTGAGGAAAGGATGGAACGGCTTGATTTTGCTCAAATTGGCGGAGAGAGATACGAGAGATAATCACCGCATTATATTCTCATCAGAAAGTCGCGTCAGTTTCAGAATGTTTACCCATTTGTTTTCTTATTAAAATTTCCGTGGGGATTTTTAATTTCTATTTAAATAGAATACAGCATATATCACAGTAGGTAACTGTGATATAATGCCAAATAATTAAAACGGCTAAGCTCACTTTTAAATACGTGTAGGTAACGACTATTTCGAGTGGATGCAACCGCGAACTCTAAACTTACCCGAGGACCTTTTATAGGTCCGAGACTAGTATAGTATAGTGCCAACACCTACACCGATTTATAAGTGAGTTTAACCGTAGTAATATTTTATCTTTTATTTTTATTTTTGTCTGTAAATCACCAAAACTACTAAATAGATTTAATTCTATTATATTAATTTAAAATATAAGCTACATATTATGACGCTAGATGCAGGCATAGTATTTTTGACACTAGAAGACGTTGCAAGCAGCAAGTAGTATTACTATTACTCATATTTATTTACGTTAAAATAAAGAATGAAAATACTTACATCCTGACCTTCAGCGGAACTGTCGCGGGTAATACTGTCAAAACTCCCGCCACTTTTACCCTGAAATACCTTTGATATGCCTACAATTGATTTGAAATTATTAAGATTAATAAAATAGTCGACCAAATACAATGAAATTACTTTGTAAATAATCTATATTATATACAATTACCATCCATGACACCGTCGACAGTGTTCACAAACTGATCGGGCATGCTTTTCAGTGTCCTCATTCCAGCTTTTATAGAGTTTACTAATAATGCGTCGATCTAAAATCATTGACAGTTTCATCAAAAGCTATGTATTAGTTGTTATAGTTAAGGTTAAGGTCAAATTTAAAGTTAACTGCAACGCTGACTTTAACATAGACTACGGAATGTGTTGCACCATCGTATTCCTTGCCATAGTTAAAGTTAAAAAGCGAAATATCAAGTCAATATCGAATATTGATTTGAAGCATTTGACAGGTCGCTATTTAACTATTTAACATTAACAATAGCTTTAACTGGCGAATATTGGATGATTCCGGTTAACAGTTACAGTTATGACGTCATCTAAAAATTGTCAAATGGTGCAACACTCTTTTTACTTAACATTAACTTAAACATGTTTGTTATTGTTAAAGGTAGTTTGTGGAACCCAGCCAAAGAAATGATTTCATTGAATCTATACATACAGTGAAATCGTAGACCAGCTGTCTTTGTTCATTAAATATTTTAGATTTACATAGATTCATATGCAGCGCTTGAACATACATAGATTTTTTGAAAAATTGCTTGTACAAAATTGTTGTAAAAATTTGTTGTGCCCATTAACCTCAGAAACGGCTCAGTCAATTTGAATTCTGTTTCCGCTGATGTAAAGTGTTGTAAACTCTCTGTATCATTTGATAGTTTCACTGCGATCAGTTCACATAAAATCAGTTTACTTAACACGCCTAAGTCACTGTAATATAACTCACATAAAAGGACCATAGATTCTAAGTAATTCTTAATTTTAAGTCCAATTTGAAATGAAACATCTTTATGATTAAGAAAGAGCAAAGGTAAAATGTAAATACATAAAAAATATATTTTTTTAAGTTATATATATCTCAAAATGAAAATTAGCGATCTGAGACTATTAATTCAATCCATTCCGTGCTTTTGGCATTTCGATTGGTACCGTATATGGAGTTCTGGGTTCTGAATCTAACTATGGGAGACGTTTTGATATTTTTAGATAAGTATTTATATATAATGACATCAAAAAGAATTCTAAAGGAATCAATTTTGAGAAAATAAATGCCTTTTATGCCTTTTATGCCTTTATTATTTGAGAGATGAGCGTTTTTTTTATACTATATGAATTTGGAAATTAGGATTAACCTTTGAAATGCAGATTCAGGATTACCTACGTCATGTTAAATTTTATATACATAAATAAAATAAAATCTAGTTGATAAGTTTTCAATCTTGCAAATGTTACAAATACGCTTAAGTTAGCTTTGTAATTTCAGTTGATAATCTACATGTGAAGGCTCATAAGTGGCCCTTACTTGATTACCCCTAATCTGAAAAACTAAAAAAACAATGTTTATATGAGAAAAATGTAACCACACTAGTAAGGCAATGTAGTGCTCAGGTATCTTGAAATAACCAAAAATTCTGAGCGGCACCGCAGCTGCGCTCGTCACTTTAAGACATAAGATTAAAACATGAACCACAATAGCTCAGATATATCACTAGTTACAACGCTCTTCAAACAGAAACACAATAATTATTTCACATTACTGTTTCACGACATGACACCTTTACAGTGGTTCCCACTGGCCTCTATTATATACCACTGGACTGGCGGCTGTCAAAGTGCTTTTGTGCCTGTTTGATATTCACCATTTTGGCGCTGTTGGCCATGTAGCGAGAGTCTGCGGTACTAAAACTAGTGATGACAACCTCAGCAAACATCAATAGATGGTGGAAAACTATTTACAAAAAAAAATGTGTACTTTATTACGTTGATTGCTGAAGTATAAATAACACGGAAAACGAATGAAATTAATTATTCAAAATGCAAAAATACTTCAGTGTATTTTACGTTCCTTCGCAGCCATTTGTATTATACATACTTCAAAATTAGTTATCTGGACGCTGGCACAAAAAATTGATGTCAAACATATGGAACAGCCTGTCCAGTGATATTTATACAGGTCAGTGGTTGCTCCCCTGAGCAACCAACAATACAACTCTATTATAAAAAAACTTAGAGTAAAATTCTTACAGTGTTGCCATGCCTCTCAGTTTGTATCTCCGGACTCAGAAACCCTCCCAAATACTCTGGAGACAGCAGAGTGATGTACCTCGCATCCCTCGCCTTTATCGTCAGACTTTGTAAGTAACTATTTAACACTCGTTTGCGACTTTCGAGAACCGTTCTAGACGTATTTTGAAATGTTTTCTTTGCGGGGAACGGCAGGTTTGCTAGTTCAGGCCACTGTAAACAAATTATTTGTCCGTTTAGTGAATAGTTATATAAAATATCAGTCAATATTGGATTAACTCAGCATTTAATAGTTTTTTTTTAATTAGTTCATCTTTTTTTCTATACCTAATATGTTACGGTCACAGCGCAACTCCCGCACGCGCCCATCACCCGGGTCACACTATACTATATTACGCCGACGAAGTAAATGGGGCTCCACTAATAAAAAATATATATTTGACCGTTCAATAGAGACGAGGGGAAGAGAAGCAGAGGCGTAGGTCGCAGAAACAAGCCTTGTCTGCGCAACATCCGAGAGTGGACAGGAAATGCAAGTGCGGCAGAACTATTTCACTTCGCGTCAGAGAGGCACACGAAGCAGAAAAAGATCGTAAATGATCTTATCTCCTTCTATTCTAGCACGCAGTGCATTGGGTTCGAGCTCCCGCACCTGTGAAGTATAAATTCGCCCTCCATGGCCTCCGCCCCGCTTAGCTGGAAAAGCTGTTGAATTACCAGCAAAGAGGAGGTTTTAGGTGGATTTAGATGAGTCCGTCATATGGGCCCCGCCTAAAAGCGTAAATGTATTTTTCTTCTCTCGAAGAAAAAAAAAACGGGGCACGACACCTTCGGCCAGCAACTAAAGACAACAACGCATTCACGTTACTTCGCCTTCGGGAAGCAGACCTAAGAAGCCCTACGCCCCTTACGCCTAACCATACAACAGTCCAAGTACAGACAAAACAGCAACAGACCCCAGCTTCAACACCTAATAAAAGTTCTAATAATACCTACTGCTGCATTATACACCTTAGACACTAGGAAGGATTTCAATGATTGAAGATGACAATAAAGAGCTGCTCTACTTATCGGGGATCCACTACTTGGTGAACGGCTTGATCGATTGGTCTTCTACAGCATTTAGTAGAGGGAGTGTTCCGAAGAGCTTCGAAAATGCCTCCAGTGCGCTATAAGCCACAATATCATCCTAACGCTCTGGACTTGTGGCAGTCCTTCACAGAGAACTCTCTTGCGGGGTGCTAACAGGTCCATACGACATGTGTACCTTCAAAATAAGATCTCTAGATCTCTTACCAATATCTATTCCACAGAAAACTGTGTCCGCTGAGTTCTATTTTTGGTAAGAATATTAAAAATACATCAAATTGACATAATAAGGTCTTGATTACCTTCTCTTTGACAGCAGAGTGCAAGTCATAAAAGTCACTGTATCTCCTATATATATGCCACACTTCATTGTCCGAGGCTCTAGTGACAGCTATTGCGTAGATACCAAACGTCCGCCCCTTGTCTTGTACTAAGGCTGTTTTGAAAATGAACAACATAATAAATGATAAAATATATGTATTCATATATAATTAATGTCAAAATTTGATAGTGTTTAACTTAAAAGTAAATAATTAATGTATGAAAAACTTGTAACATAATAATTATAAATATAACATGTAGCAGCTGAAGAATTACTCTGCTTGCAACAAAGGCACTTTTAGTACGGTATAATTTGGATAGATTTTGATGATCTCCTTCACTACTCCAAGACAATTACTTCAGTTCTGGATCCAGATGGAGGGGGTAGTATACATAAGAAAACAGAGTTGTTTTCTGTCAATACTAAGGTTACTGAGACTCTATGATTAATTTTTATGAGAAAAATTGACGAGAGAAAAAGACGTTCATTTATTGATGGTTGGTGATACGCCCCATACGATTCTGCTCAGGTTACTTGAAAATCCCGAAATTCGGAGCGGAATAGCAATTAAGATCGTCACTTTAAGGCACAAGATGATAAATCTCCCTTCGAACCGAAACACAATGGTTGCACATTACTGCTTACAACAGAAGAAAGTGCCGCAGTAGCGTACATCCAGTGCAAAGAAGCCTCCTAATAATAAAAAGCTCTTAAAATTAGTTAATTTTTCCACCACCGAAAATTACGTCAAAATGCTAAATTCCACCGCACGTTGACGTCTGATATTCTACAACCACGCGTTTTGCAAGAAATGTGTACTGTGGAATCAATTACCGGCTGCTGTTTTCCCGAACCGATACGACTTAGGGATCTTCAAAAAAAGAGAATACTCCCACCCTAAAGGCATCTCTTAACACCTGTTGTTGCGGATGTCCATGGGCGGTTGCCTCACCACTCCCCATCCCGTGAGCCTCTTGCCTGTTTGCCCCCTCTTATATATAAAAAAATAAACAAACCTGTCTCAATAATATATGCTGTTAACGGTGACAAGAAATTTTTCGCACTCTGGCTTATCTCAGAATGTGAAACTGACAAGTTACTTGAATTGGCCGACGAAAGATTCGATGCTCCTAAAAAAATTAAAAAAAATATTGCTTAAATCTTTAAAAACCAGACCGGCTCGGAGCTACCATATTTTGCTACACTACGGCAACTTCTACTAACCTACATTCTCATTGAGCTTTTTCTGGGCGAAATTGCCTACAATGTCAGACCGGGACCTATTATGCCTCGAACCAGGTACTGGCAATACCACGTCACCTGGAAATTACCACTTGCGTAATGAATAATAGCTTAGTATGAAAAATAATGAATATAACTACTCTCATTCTACATGCACAACTATCATTATGATCTACTCTGAATAATACATTAATTATAACACATCAAGGCATTTCAACAGATAAAGAACCCACAGAATATACGTGCAATGGATACAGTATTTGAACAGCACGACAAAACTGTTGTGATTGGATTGAAATATAAAATACATAATACAGCTATTGTAAGTAAAAAGCGGTAAATATTATTAATTGTTAAAATGCTCGATAATTAATATATTTAATATAAGTATATGTGTACTAAATAAATACAGTAAATATAATAGCAATACCGCTGGCACATTTAGGCATAGTGTGGTTCTTGTTTATGGGTATACTTCGTGTGATTGAGCGGGGAAAGGTGAAGGATTTGGTTGGGGATTCATATCTGTACTTGGACTTTTGGAATAGTTTTGGCAATCTATTGAAACATGTCTTCATGAGTTTCTTGCATTTTTCTGTAAGCATTAGTGTGGATAAAAGATAGTAGTCTATTTATTTGTCAAATTATACTATGTTGAAAATAATAAGAGCGTAAAGGTGTGATGGTTTATTCGCGCCACACGCCGAGCGCCCTGACATAAACCGTAATCGTTTATCAAGGCAAAAAAAGTATGAAAATAAGATAAAATATAATAAAAAATATATTAAAGTACTTAACCTTATAACATTTGCATGGTAATACAAACAATTATTAAATCCGGCTTGAATTGATTCAAAGGCCTTTAAGACCAATAATAAAACTTGGCAGGCCTTGTCATACTCGATTAAATGTAATTTCTTTCGGCAGCGTCGTTGGCGGCTAATTAAAATATGGCGAAAAAATATTGAATACGATAGCTTTTATAAGTGATTATAAGTGTTATATTTGACCCAAATGAAATATGATTTGATTTGGGAAAAAATGGTTCCAGAGATTACGGGGGAGCTCCTATAAAGATAAATATTATATCCATAAAATTAAGCAATCTTATGGTATACAAATACTTTTCATTTAAATAATAAATGCGCGGGTTTTGTAATTTGACATATAAATATATAAATGCCCTCTTAAGCACCATCGAGCGTCTAATACACAATGCATCTTACCCCCATATTTCTTGCCATCACTCTTAGCCTCTTTTTTTAAGTCGCTGCAAATAGAAAGAAGGGTATTTTAGCTTCGGTGCAAAGAAAAAACTTAAATTTCGGTTTGGAGGCGTGATTGAATGCCTGATATTAATACCGATTGTTTGAAGATCAAAGCAGTAAGAGATGTAGCTTATATGAATTATTGTTTAACTTAATAACTTTTGAAAGAAAGAAAAAAATTTTATTGACGTCATTATACATTCTAATAATAGTTCTTAAAGTTATACTAAAAGTTATTTAAAACAATTCATCGTAATTTGTAAGATGTGATATCAGTTGTCAATGCTAGGTAAAACGTAAAAAAAGACGAGGTATTAGAAAAAGCCTTCCGGGTGGGAAAAGGCTCATTTAAGGCGATGTCTCACCGACTTCCGGAGACCCCGCCCGTTGCAATGAAAAAGCTATAGTGCTTTCGGCAAGGGGAGGTGTTTAGTCGGTAGTGAACTTCGATTTGAGTATGACACATAAGCCCAGCTTTCGGCCTTAGTATGTTTTCTTCCTCTTGAAAACTCGACTTGGGCTGAAGCTGTATTTTGTTAGTGTATTAAATAACGCTGTCAGTTGGTAATATAAAAGATTGTGACGTCAGCGATACTGAAATAGTTATTTTTTCAAAATCAAACAGTTCCAGAGACTTCATTATACATTATAATACGCACACTTTAAGTAGTGCTGTCGCGCATCTGAGATAAATTCGGGCGTTGACCTCAAACTACCTGTCTCATTCGCTCGCGTCAGGAACATGCGGTTTAATGCATATTATAAATATAGTAAGGTCATGGGTCTATGTCGATATCAATTCGTTCTGGTTCTGTATGAGATTTAATTAATTAAATAGTATTAATTATTAATTATTACTCACCTAGGACTTTTAACGGTACTATCGTTTTCACCATCCATCATAAAGTCGGATTGCCATGTCGGGTCTTCCTAGAAAAATAAGCCACGATATACTTTTGTATTTCGTAATATTATATAACGCCTATATAAGACGTTTCCTCAAACGTTCCTCGACTCTATTCAACCTCAGTCGAAGAAATCAGCATTAATTGTAACAAAAAATACTCCACTTACACTCCTTCGACTCTAGGAGCCAACTATCAAACTCAAGGTACGTATCGACATACCTTAAGATCAATTCGAAATTTAAAAACGTGTTCAATAATTGTTATTTCTATTTATTAAAATCCAGTTATGGTTTTCCATTTTTTTTATATTTATTTAAATGCGATAATAAGTACATACAGTTATCTAATTTTACCGGAATGAGTTCGTTATTTTTAGAACACATGAATCCATTGACGACCTACATAGCCCAGTTGTTAATGAGCTAGAGGCCCTGCCTACTGAGCTAGAGGTCCCGGGTTCGAATCCCGGTAGGTGCAAACATTTATATGATGAATATGGATGTTTGTTTTCGAGTCATGGATGTTTACATGTATTTATTTATGTTTAAGTAAATATATTGAATTAAATATATCGTTGTCTTGTAGGTAGCCATAAATAGTACAGGCTAGGTATGCCTAGTTTGGGACAAGATTATTTGTAAAAAAGTGTGTCAATATTATATTATGTATTAATAATTATATATTTTTTTATTTAAGACACCTATTACTTTTATCCTAGTATTTACGCTTCGAAATTGTTATTTAATACACCAACAGAAAACTTTTTGATTAAAAACCTCCTTGATGCATTTGGAGGTTACCTATATGCAGAAGATGAAAAAAAAACACTAGTGCGGAAACTAAAAATCTCCGCTCTCTATACACACATGGACAAATCTTCTTTTCGAGCAAGTGTTAAAAAAAATTATGACATCAATGATGACGTTTTTTATCCACTATTTATTTAATTTACCGGAGGATCCTTGAGATGCGTTAAATATTTGACTAAGAATGGCTTTGCAAAATTTCTTCATATATATATTATATATCAGTTGAATTTGAGTCGAGGAACTTTTAAAGGTAATGCAAGTTAGTAAGTAGTCTCCAGTGGAATCGTTTAGGATTCGGAGACTTTTTAAATAGAGACAGAAATATAAGACAATTCAAATACACATTTTCCGCATTCGCCATTCAACCCGCGTTCATAGCTCTTGCATCACTGCTAATTTATCGGAGGTCAGCATCGGCCCACATCATGAGAGATATCCCGTAAATGACTATTAAAACGAATAGTTGTGTTTTAACAGTTTAATTATATGTGCACTTACTTCTAAAGCATCACAAACACATTTCTGTACTTCATCAAAGCAGGCGGGCGGGTTGTTGGTGAATTCCTCTCCCTCGGTGGTGATCTTCCTCACCATGTCGGCGTGGCAGCTCTCAGGCACGCCCATCACCGACCTATTGGGCGCCAAATACGTGTCGCAGATCTCGAGCGCCGAAGAGCGCAGATTGTCGATAACTGCTCTCGAAGTCTGAGGTGCATCTGTACAGAAATATTGACTCAGTTCAGTTATTAGGAATATAACACGCGATACAATCCATTTAAACCTAACCCCTACAAAGCGCAGGTCCGGCCACACATGGAGTATTGCTGTCATCTCTGATCTGGCGCACCCCAGTATCAGCTCGATCAATTTAACCGCGTGCAACGTAGATCAGCTCGAATTGTGGGGGACCCAGTGCTCTGTGAACGGGTGGATCACTTGGCGTTGCATAGAGAAGTCGCTTCATTGTGTGTCTTCTACCGCATTTATCGCGAGGAGTGTTCCTAAGAGCTGTTTAACCTGATTCCTGCCGCCGAATTCCACCTTCGCACAACACGCCACAAGTTAGGATATCATCCCCACCATCTGGATGTGTGGCGGTCCTCCACAGTGCGGTTTTCAAGGAGCTTTCTTCCATGTATTACAAAGCTGTGGAATGAACTTCCTTGTGCGGTGTTTCCGGGACGATACGACATGGATACCTTCAAAAAAAGCGCGTACACCTTCCTAAAAGGCCGGCAACGTTCCTGTGATTCCTCTGGTGTTGCAAAAGATTGTAGGCAGCGGTGATCACTTAACAACAGGTGACCCATACGCTCGTTTGTCCTCCTATTCCATAAAAAAAAACTCATCGGACTAGCTGTAGTATAAAGCATCATGAAGTAGTATAAAGCTTTTAAACTAGGTACTGCGATATGACAGCTCTAGGTATATTTTTTATGAGAATAAGGGACGAGACCAGCAGGACGTTCAGCTGATGCTAATTGATACGCCCTGTCTATTACAATGCAGTGCCGCTCAGAATCTTGAAAAACCCAAAATTCTGAGCGTCACTTCAATTGCGTCACATAAAAAGGCATAAAAAAGGCATTTATTTTCTCAAAATTGATTCCTTTGGAATTATTTTTGATGTCATTTCTAATAACTACTAGATACTACTACCGCTTCGGAAACAAATGGCGCTCTGAGAGAGAAGAAGCGGCGCAAGAAACTCTCCCAGCATTCTTTTTTTGCGCTCTTTTCAAAAGATGTTGAGTCTCAATTGCCCAGTAATTTTACTAGCTACGGCGCCCTTCAGATAGAAACACAGTAATGCTTACACATTGCTGCTTTACGGTTGTAAAGACGAGGTTGTGGAACCCATTATCTAGCCGACATGCTGTGCAAAGAAGCCTCCCACTGGTAAATACCCTTAGTCGCCTCTTACGACACCCATGACCTGGGACTTTCCTATTCTCTTTATGCCCCGGGGAAGCACAGGACAAAGCAGAGTAAGTCCAATTGCGTAATTAGGTAAGATTGCACAACCTAAAACAATTGAGTATTTTATGGATCCTACTAAAATTATTAACCAGTAATCCTTGCTACTCTTGTTATGTTGCTATGAATATCATTACATTGAGCAAAAAGACTTTTAGCCTGATGTTTATACACATATATTAACTTTTCATAAACATACTGTGTATGTATATTTATTCCATTAAACTTGTGATACATACCAGCCTCGTTCATCTCAATTTCCAACAAGTACTGCGCGTTTGATCTCCAAGCAGCGGTTTCTCGCAGAAACTTCAACGATCGCAACACCTCCTCTGATACTTTGTCTGCGTTCGCGTTGTTGGAATCTGTACATGTTGAAATATTTTAGAATAGTATATTATGGTACCAGTGAACTAAGTTGTTAGTTGAGTTAGTGAACAAGGCTGTGGGTTGCAACCCTTGGACCTAAATCAGCCGAGTGTCTAGAGAGCAAGTTGCTCACGAGATTCAAACGCATTTTTCAACACACTAGCGAGCAAAAAACAAACATGTACCTATTACATAAATCGTTTAAAGAAATATAAACATTATGGGATATGGCGCGAAAGTTTTTCTTTTGCACGCGCCAAATGTAAGGTGATTGATTACATATAGCCATACAGCCTACTTTCAGAATAGTGAATTATAAATAATTTAATAACAATAAATGTTTTTCGTCTTAATTAAAAACACATTTATTTATTGCAAAAATGTAAATGGATTTTCAGCGGCATAAAACCTCTTTGTTGATACAAAAAAAACTGTATTACCCGGTTAAATTGAAAATGCTCTGCTTACTCTCATATAATTTGCAGTTAGGTACTATCTTAACTGTGTAGCCATAATCATATTATGCACTAGTGTGTAATATTATCATGCACGTGTGTGGTATAGTTCGGCTTAAGGCCCTAAGAACGATGTAATAAAGCTAACTTTATGCGCAAGCAACATTATTTTTATCACATACCTTAATAGGATGCAGCAGCGTACAATCAAATGCCTGTATTATTATTATTATACAATTGCATAATTGGAAGGGAAGGAAGTGGCTTGCTCGATTGATTAGACGCATTTGACATATCGTGTGGTGGCGCGACGGTCGCATATTAACAAACAATACACGAGGTACATAATACTAGCATATAGACAAAGAAAGTGTGCGAGAGAGAAGAATATCTCTTACAGAGATGATATTGATGATAAACCATGCACAGAAGCTCGAGATGACCGCTTCCTGGTGAACCAACTCTTATGTCAAGTTGTTGAAAAAATAACCCCTTATCGTGGAGGCTCAGTCATGTTTTGGGCAGCGATTAATGTATTGGACCGTACGGAGAACCGCATTAACGGTTCTTGGAGAAAATTTGATTTTTATGAACGATAACGTTCGCGCTCACCGTTCTGTCGATGTGGAGGCGTATATTCAAGAGGAAGGGATGCGTCGTTTGGAGTGGTCAGCTCGCCGTCCCGATCTCAATCCCATAGAGCACATTTGGGATGTTCTAAATCGAAGAGTAAGATCGGTGCAGCCCGCTCCGCAAAATATCAGGGAGCTAAGGAATGTATCCTAATAATTCTATAATCCTGGTTTCCACGGAAGATCAGCGTTGTGGATTCTTTCGAAACCACAACTATGCTGAGTTGGGGGCCCATTGGCGTCATTAGATCATAATTAGAATAGTATAACTTTAAGAACTATTATCAGAATGTATAATGACATCAATAAACATTTTTTCTTTCTTTCTTTCTAATTGCTGCGCTATGGAAGCGCATTCCACAAGAAATAATCATATCAGCGATAGCCTGCCCGGATGAATACAAGTTGTCATTTTAGCAAAAGGGGGGGGGGCATTGGTTTTTAAACCTTTACTTCTTATTTTTATGTTAAAATAAAACTTAAGTTTTGAGCCTGATTTTTATTTAATGAACAGATACGCAACCAGCTCTTTAGACTCAGGTATCATTTTTATTAATTCCATCGAAATGTAATGACGAACGAACATACCGACGAATTGAGAACCTCCTCCACTTTTGAAGTCAGTTAAAAATTATCAATACCCATTTTACATGTTTTCTGGCAAAATAAAGGATTTGTGATATAACTAAATCAATAAAATTTGTACAAAACTCTGAAAGTAATGTTTTTTTTTTAATAAAATAATTGGATTCTAAAATACCTTCCTGGGGTCCTAAGGTGGCTCTCCTGGCTTGTATAATTCTTGTTAGATACTGCAACGATGACAGTTTCTGTCGATCAGGTAGCTCCCACTCACCGGCGCTGTCTCTTGAGTGCTATATAACAATAATATGTACAGAACCCGGCACAAACCTTGAATTATATGCAAAATCAATCTGTAGACAACGAATTCTAATGCAGATGCTATACCTCTGGTGTTCGAAGAGAGTATGGTTGACGGCAATAACTTTAAATCAAATCAAATCAAAACCACTTTATTCATGTAGGTCAAGGAAATGGCACTTATGAATGTCAAAAGTTTTCTTTTCTTCGGAAAGATATAAGCTTTAATAAGAAGTGGCAATAAAGTCATTCCCACTCTTGTAAATCAACATTTACAGCTTTATCTTTTTACAAATTATTACAGTAACAATATACTTATGTAAAGTAATGCAACAAAAATACTCAAACGTCAAATACTCAACGTATTACACGAGTAAGTAAAAAAAAGTAAATGTAAATTAATACGTAAAAACAAGAGTTATTGTGTACAGTAGATGCATTAATTCACCCACACCGTAAATAAATAACCGTATTTTGCGAGCATTTTATTATTATCAGGTGACCAGAGTCTCCCACTTGCTCTTTCATAAAAAAATTTTTGAAGCGCGGCGTTTTTCCTGAATTATGCAAATTGATATATCAACACATAAACCAAACAGATCTTTTTTATTTTATGCAAAAATTATGAAAAAGATCACGGACGAGTAAAAAAAGAAGGACTCCGCGCCGTGATATTAGCAAGTGAAGTACCGGTATGCTAGTGTGTGTGCGGTTACGAGGGATACTAGTTATACAATTTTTTCTCCCTTAAATAATCATATATGGCCACAAATATTTATATAGTATCGTTTTTACATATATTCACAACGCACGACGACAAACTGATCTGTCACAAACGATGACAATTCTCATAATGGCCGCCTATCGGCCTGTAGTAGTGTAAGTGTGTGCGTGGGGCTATGTATTTACACGTTAAACGGCTTGTTTTGGTTCTACACTGTTATGTAAGGTGACACTTTAGTTTTTTACTAGTCCGTGGAAAAAGATATTAAAAATAAAAAAAAAAAATACTAACTAGTTTTTGTATGTCTTTTTGAACCAGTTCCAATGTGGCGTCCAACTCTTCAGCGTCACTATACGTTCTTATAATCAAGAGAAATAACTCTGAAGAGAGGCACGAATCCCGGCAACACTAGAAACAATAAACAACAGCTGTTTTTAAAAAACGCAGTGTAAAATTACTCTAAGTTTAAAATTACTTATACCTATCAGGTAATTTTGTAGTGACAAAGGTTAAAGACAAAAAGTTGGAATAACTTTACTTCGAGTTAATTTATGACACAGTAATATTATAATAGTTTTACTTTATTACAAAACTGAAATCACTCGTTTGCTCTGCACAGGCTTTCCTAGTGAGCCATCCAGAGGAATTTATACATTAAAGGTGCCTCTTCGTTTTACTTAGAAAAGTTTTTAAAAAATAATAGTAGGTATTTCAATGTTACATAAAATTAAACAAAATTAAATGAAAATTTTATATGTCTTGTCAAATACATTTCAAAGTACACATAAGTACATTTCAAAAATACAGGATGTAACATTTAAAAACATTTTAGATTTGGAACACTTGACACGATGGAAAGGTTAAAGAAAATTTTTACGTTTAAAACATTTGTAGCTCATGACATTAGTGAACCATAGGTATGAATAAGTAGTGTTTATTTTAAGAAATAGTCTAATATGTTAAGAGTTATTTCAAAATTCGTAGGTATTTTATAGCTGGCGATAGCATGAATGGCCTCAACTAAACAAGGATTATAAATGTTTTATTCGTAGGTCTAGCTTAATATTTATAGTGGCGAAAGAAGCGCATTAGGTGTTTTTTAAGCATAGCCAAAAAATAAGTAGAAGAAGCTATAGAAAACAGTTATACAAAATATTTTGAATTACACATTCAAAGTTTTGTTAGCTGTTTATTAAGTCAAATCAAATCAAAACCACTTTGGAAATGCCACTTATATCGAAAGATTTTTTTTTCTTTTCACAATTATTTACCACCACCTTGAAGAAGGCTGAGCTATAATGAGAAGTTATCATAAGGAACTCATTGCCACTCTTTGAAATTTACATTTACAGCTTTTTACAAATTATGTTATTTACAATAATATGTAAAGTGATGATAAATACTCACAGTTCTTATGATAGCTCTGTTAATAATGTCTGGGTCACTCAGCATGTTTATAACAGGCCGCAACACAACTGCTGATATCAATTCTATAGAGAAAAGCTTCAATGCATGACACTTCCATGCATCCTCTGGTGCCACTAAATATAGTATGGCTTCGGAGACTTCACATAATAATGCTATAAAAATAAAAAATCCTGAATATTTCTTTTTAAACAATTTCTAAGCATTATAGATTCGTTAGTACATTGATACATATATTGATATTATAAGTTGGGAATGGAGCGACTACCCTACTAAAATAGCCTATTTTATTAATAAGTATTCTAACAAAGTTTTACTAAAATATTGTCCAAAATGTTAAATAAGAGGCACAGAGACGGTTGTCAAGTCAGATTAGTTAATGTTCTTTTTGTTTTGTTTCTAGTACGAAATGAAATTGTAGCTGCCTGTGATGTCTATATCATATATAAATGGACGCTAAAAAGCAGCAAAAACATGCACCTAGTGTGATAATATGTAGCCTATCCTGTCCCGACTTCTTGTGTTACATTCTTGCTAAATTTGGACTAATTCTAATAAGTACCTTTTGGGTTTTGCCCAAACATATTGTAATACAATACTGAACTACTTTGTAGAACACACAACCAGTATTATTTAAAATGTAGTTGTTACTTTATTGCAATTTAAGAATCCTGAAAGATATTCTCAACAATAATTATCCCTTAACACACCATGTAAAACCGTATCATACACTGAAAAACAAACATACCATATTCTTTTTCAGATTCTGTGCAAAATGTGTCTCTGCATATCTGTTTATTTTCCATGGCACATTCCAAATCAAAAAACATATCTCGCAAATTGTTACTTCCTATGTTTTCAGAGCTGCCATAGAATTTCGACTTTCCAACCAATTGCGCATCTAAACAAAAGGAAGATTGTAGTTAACAAATCTTTATAAAAAAGTTAATACACAATTTTTACATAAAATAATTTATTTCAAATGATATGTGTCAGAAAATCCCAAATTTTATAATGAACTTCAATCTGCTCTGTTTCATGTCAAGGTTACGTTTAAGAATACATGCCAGTTCATCATGGGAAGGTTAATAATAAGAAATGAACATAATATTATTTAAAAAAAAGAGGGGGGCAATCGAGCTTAAGGGTCACCTGATGTTAAGTGATAACCGCCACCCACATTCTTTTGCAACACCAGAGGAATAACAGGCGCGTTGCCGCGCTTTTATGAAGGTACCCGAAGGCTCATTTCATATCTTGGTTGTATGCGTAAGAACGCTTGCTTTGTGGAAGAATGCCACTCATGGTGATGTGGGGCTGCTATTCGAATTCCTCTTCCATAAAAAAATACTAATACCTCCTATCCATTTCAACCAGTAGCAGTGCCACTCAGGATTATTGATTCATCCAAAATTCATAGTAGGACATTCCCAATTGTGCCTGTTACTATTCATAAAGTGCTAACATTTATAATGCACATCATTATATTATCCTAAGTCAAGTCTAGCCGACTTTAGCTAAACTAGTGTAACATAGCATATGGGAGCTAAGTATCTTTCAATACCCACTAAAAAATGTTCTCAGCACACCTAATATAAAGAAGCTTCACTTCATAAATCATGTGGTTGTCTCAAGGTTATAAACACTTGCAATTTCTCCTGTGGTGCAAGAGGTCATCAGTAGCAATGATCACTTACCTCAAGCCACAGGCTGACTTAAATCTTTTGAAATAATTTTTGTCATGCAAATACAGAAATAAGAGTTAGTGCTTTTATTGCAGGATTGGTCATGACTTGGTAGACTGACAATACAAATTTACATTTAATTAGAAATTAATTATTTCAAGAAAGTACCTGGAGACCATGACAAGTCAGTTTCACTTTTATTCCTTCGATGAGTTCTTCTATCATCACCTTTATTCGGACTCAATTTTGCTGTACCATTAGCAACCTCTTTGGCACTCAATAATTGAAGATGTTTTAATCTTACCCTTGACTGTTTAAATAATTTTAGATGTGATGTGAGTTCCTCAGGAAATTTTGTTGAGAGTAGATAAATCCAGTCCACACACTTTATTCTAGAAATTATAGCAATTTAAATTTTATTAAATACTTATTAAAATTAATATGTTATGTTGGCAACCTGCAAAGTGTTCTAATTAAAGAGCTTGTTGGTTGTTTGAGGCAAAAAAATCTATCAAAATTATGAATTTATTTGTCTAACTAAAATGGCTGTACTCACAGTTCGTCAGAGTTATGATTATTGACCCCAACAAAATGGTCCCAATAATTATTAATAAAAATACAGTAAAAAATTTTTAAAGAGTATATATATATATCATTTTTTTTTAACATTTAGTAAGTGATCATTTTTTGGCTCAGTAAAGATGTGTGCCATTAATACAGTGAGATAATTTAGATTAATTGTTGTTTGATTCAGTAATAGTGGGAGAAAAAGCAGATGGCATTTGGATAATAGCAATAAATTTAAAGCGATTAATGAATTATGTTTTTGATTAAGGCTAGAAACACTCCTGTGAATCTGGTGACTCTCAAGAATCTGGATGAAAAACATGGGCACATGTGAAGACTTCAAATCTTGTGACCCAAATGCTTCTTTCCCGACTATTCGATTACACTTGCAATACATTTTCTCTGGATTCGCAAGGAATATTAGTACTAAAAATATTTTATTCAAAAATATATTAATAACCTGTTGGCCAGTTTAGCACTAATTTCCACAACCAACTGTCTGATTGCATGTGATGTGAATTGCTGGTCTTTTGTCAAAACTTCGTACCAATTAGTTACATAGTCATTTATTATAATAGATATAATTTCATTCAAGAATGAGTCCACAGTTTCACTACCTGTTATTCTACTATCAAACTTAGGTGGTAGTTCTTCATTTTCAAACAATTCAAGAACCTGGAAATAGATTTAAAACATAAAATAAAACAATATGATAAGTTAAAAAAAACTATAATTTGAAATGTCAAAAAAATAAATATTTCTTAATTACTTTTTGGGGATACACTGGAAAGTTGTTACATTGAAGCGGATCCAGACAATCAATGTCTGTTGAGAAAATCTTCTTTGGATCAAAACTAAGATGTAAAACTGTAACCACCCTGCAAATGTATACATAAATTTAATATAGCATATTTATATTATTCACGTTGCATCTATAATAATAGTACTAGAAACTTACCCGACTACAAATGAAACTATAAAAGCGAGTAATGCGAAATATAAACCAAAGCCTGCTAAAGCTATTGTTATGACGGAAATAAGGCCAAACCAAGACAAAACTCTATACGCCATCACAACAAAATAAATAAGGCGACATCAGATCGACAAATACATAAAAATAATCCACAAAAACAATACACAATTTATTCTTGCAAAACATAATTTTTCAACAATCAACAGCTGATTATTTTTGACATTGACAGTTTAGTTGACAAGAGTTTAAGACTTGCGTTCCGATTTACGATTGATTTCCAAGCTTTTATATGGATCTTTAATTAAGATTTTACTAAAAGGAAAAGACCTTTAAAACGGCAAGAGAAATATGGCTTGTGATTAGTTATTTATTGGTAAGTAAATATGTTTAATCGCTACATGCTCTACTTCAGACATATCACTGAACTTCACTCTCCGACCTACTAACTACTTTCTTCACCTCCAAAAGAGATTACCAAATACCACATTGTCTGAATACGAAGGTTTTTAACCAGTGTGTGTTGCCAGTGATGTCTTACAGTACGGAGACGTGATGGATAACTATGGGCCTGATGAGAGCTCATGCTCGCTCAGAGGGCTATGCTCGGAGTTTCTCTGCGAGATCGAATCAGCAATAAGGAGATCTGTAGGAGAACCACAGTCACCGACATAGCCAAATGATTGTGAAACTGGAGTGGCAGTAGGCAGGGCACATAGTTCGACGGACAGATGACCGGTGTGGCAGAAAAGTCCTCGGATGGCCATCACGTACCGGAAGACGCAGTGTTGGTAGGTCCCCCTGACAAGACGGACCAACGATCTGGTCGAGATCGCCGGAATACGTTGGATGAGGGCAGCGCAGCACCGATCGTTGTGGAGATCTTTGGGAGAGACCTTTGTCCAGCAGTGGACGTCTTCTGGCTGATGATGAGAGACAGGTAGGTTTAAAAAAATATGTGAACGCTTTTATTTAGGTATCAAAGAATATCTTGTTGGCTGTTATAGATGGAAATAGACAATGATGCATAACAGCTATAATAAGCCCGCCATGATTTTGCTATCAAAAAAAAAACACGAAAAAAAAAACAATTTTTTAATTATTTGAATAGAAAAAGTTTTAATTGAATATTTCTAAATTGTTAAATTATAGCAAATAAAAGGAATTTAAATTAAACGGATCTCTTTCACGTACAAGTTTTGTAAAATATAAAAACAAAGAATGAACGCTTTTTTCCATCTGTTTAATAAATAACCAATAACCAAAAGAGGCAACATTAGTGTCGCTATATCAGATCTTCTCAAAATCTAAGTACATCTTGGTCTCTTGCTCTATATTATATTCATTAGTCAAAATTAAGAATCGAATTTTAATAAAGGTCAACATTTACATGACGAATACTCCGATACATACACTTTCAATATACCAGCGTATGGACCACGTGACAATCCGAATGCATGACCAATTCTAATTTATCAATGTGCGTCAACTAGTGGTTTTATTTAAACTACTAAGTAGCTAATGCCAAGCGTGGCTGATTGTTTTAAACTTATCAATCAAAATCGGTCACAGTAACAATAGATTCCCTTTCCTTTTCTATCTTGCCGTATCTCCGCTAGAGATGTTCTTCTCTATCGCACGTTTTGTTTGTCTATACGCTTTTATATTGTAAGTCAGATATTACCGTTGTAATGAGAAGGTGATGCCACTAACCACCGGGCGAACCATCTGAATATGTTTTAGTCAGTTGTTCCATCAAAAACAATACAATTATAACTTCTTGTACCACACCTTCCTAAAATCCCGGCAACGCTCCTCTGGTGTTACAGGAAAGTGTGGTGCGGCGGTGATCACTTAACATCAGGTGACTCGTACGCTCAACTGTCCTCCTCTTTCATAAAAAGAAATACCAATTTGTACCTAAATATCACTAAAACAACTTTTACAGTATTGAATACGTTTATTAAAACTACAACACAATTACAATAATTATTGAGTTAACAGTTACGATTATAAAACCTAAGTAGACAATTTATTGTCAAAACATTAAAACACAAACTTGCATGCATTAAACTGTATACAACAAATACCACCTGAAAATAAACCTTTACAGACACGGTCAAATAATATAATTTTGCGATTAGATATTATATCACTGTAGGTTTGGCCACTTATTTTGGTTGATAATAGTGTAATATATATTATTATGGATCAAGACTGGATTTAGTGCTCGACCGACGGTGACCGCTGACTTCGATCAAGCGTAGCGCGTACCCGTACGTGTGCGTGACCATTAGTGCACAGCTGACAGCAAACTTGTTTGAATGTGTACAATAATTGCGAAAACAAAATGAATCAATTTGTAACCTCTTTAATATTATGTGCGTACTACTTTCGCAAACGATTACGGAATAAATGAAGGAGAAGATATCATGTTTACCCAATTATTATAGACCGCCTAATTGAAGTATAATTTTGTACAATATATTCAAAATTGCGAAAACACGAATTTTTGATTACGATTTTTGATAACGATATTACACACGTGCGTACGGTCGGTTGCTCTCGGTCGGCCTTTTGAAAATACACTATATACCAGGTCGGCGCTGCACTGAACGCGTTTATTTATCGTCATTCGTCAGCGCAACAGCGGACCGGCGAGCTCGACCGACGATTCTCGCCAGCGCGACGTAGCTGTACGCGCGTAGCAATTCATCAGCGCGGGTCTGTACGCGATCACATGTTTTCATTGTTAAAGCTACGCTAGGTCAATTTAATGTGTTTTAATAAAGTTGTCACACGAGACACCACACGCACACATTATTCGGCTTGTACATCATGAAAATATCTTTTATAAATGGGGATGGCCAGACTTAGAATAGGTATACTAGCGTATATAGTCCACATGATAGCCCGATAATTTGTGACCAAAACACATTTGTCAATGTTTGTTTGTTAGCTAGTGATATATATTGAAAATACTAAGGAGCCATTATCAACCGTGGCTAACTGTTTATTGGTTATAGTAACAGTAGATTCGCTTTCCTCTTCTATCTTGCTGTGTCTCGTTAAAGATGTTCTTTTCTCTCGCACTCTTTGTTTGTCTATACGCTAGTATATTGTAAGTCTGTGCATGACAGAGAATCTTATTGTTTATTTTTTTAAAGTTTTGCAATAAAGCTCCTTATTTGAATTAGGCGTTACTTTGTGGAAATCCATAATTATACAAATGATTTAAGTTTTTTCTTTAGTGTTAATTCCGCCAATATTTGTTTTTAAAACAATTCGACACGTGTTTCGCCTCTACACGAGGCATCCTCAGGACGTGTTGTCTCGCCAAAATCTGGCACGAGACTGACACTGGCACTTTCAGTTTGTTTTAAAAACAAATATTGGCGGAATTAACACTAAAGAAAAAACTTAAATCATTTGTATAATAAAGCTCCTTTTTTATCCAACGTTATATTCTCACATTACAAAAAGGCATTCAATAAGCCGCGCAAATTAATTAAAGGCTTGGTTTTGCACGTGGTTCAGCATCTAATTAACGACTAACAAATAATTATAATACGCATTTAATAGTCTGAAATTTGTCGTCATCTGAATGAGCGAGGGTTAGTGATAGGGTTGACATAATTCAATGAGAATTTTCAAAAGATACATAAAATACAAACATTGAACTTTATTATACTTAAGTATTACTTAATCATTTGAGATACAAGACAAACAATGAAAACACGCACGAGACGCTCGAAGGCAGACTATTATAGAGTTGTGTGGCACGATGTTCATTGTGGCAGTGAAGGCTGTTTTACCATAGAATATCGTACTTTGCTGTTTTTGTGGATACCTGTACCTACATTATAGAACTGACTTATAATATACAAGGTTATAGTATAGACGAAGTATGAACAAAGCCTGCAAAAGAAAACATCTCTTATAGAGACAGCAAGATAGAAAACGAAACTATTTTAATTGACAAGTCGTAAAAAGTCACCACTCTTGGTATTAGCTCCTTAGTCCACATATTGCCCATCTAGCAGATAGACTCAGCTCTGCGGCATATGCAGTTAGAAAGATTAGAGAGTACACGAATGTTGCGACCGCTAGATTAGTGTATTCAGTCATTTTCACAGCATCATGACGTACGGTATATTACTATGGGGTCATGCTGCTGACATTGACATAGTGTTTGCTCTGCAAAAGAGAGCTGTTCGTGCTATATATCAGCTTGGTTATAGACAGTCTCTCAAAGAAAAATTTAAAGAAATAAATATTATGACTGTTCATTGTCAGTACATTTATGAAAATTTAATAGATGTTCACAAAAATCGTCACCTTTTTGCTCTTAATAGTGATTTTCATTATAATAACACTAGAAATACGGGATTGCTTGTAACTAATTCTAGTAGGCTTCATAAGATACATAATAGCTTTAAGGGTAAATGTATACACTTTTATAATAAAGTCCCAGCCACTGTTCAGGCATTATCTATAAATAAATTTAAATGTTTTATAATAAAATGGCTCTGTCGTAAATCCTATTACTACACAGCTGAATACCTAAGTGATCGGACAGCCTGGGACTAGATTATAATTATTTTAAAGCGATGAAAATAACTCTACAATATTGTATGTTTTTATTGAAAAGTGCGCAAAAAAAGAATGCTGGGAGAGTTTCTTGCGCCGCTTCTTCTCTCTCAGAGCGCCATTTGTTTCCGAAGCGGTAGTAGTATAAGAAATGACAACATCAAAAAGAATTCTAAAGGAATCAATTTTGAGAAAATAAATGCCTTTTATTCCTTTATACCTTTTATAGTATTTTAAATATTAAGCCACCAGCTAACGCACACGTTAAACCAAAATTTGTTGTGCATTATCGGGCTGTCAAGTTGTGTATACGCTAGTACATTGTAAGTATATACGTTATAGGTACATATTTGTAAATAAAAATATTTTGAGGTTTTATATACTTAGTTCATAATAATCAGTTAAAAGGAGGTACATAAATCAATAAGCAACTTTAGTACGACCAATCAGACAACTGGAAACCGATCGTAAAAGTATATCTATATTATGTATTAAAAACTGTTATATTTTATTCCAATCAATAGAACATGCTATATATTTTATTCAGAACCAAGTACAATATTATATTGAATCAGGAACTTTTATTAATCAATTCATAATATAGATGATAACAGCATATTTTTAATATAATAAAAATTATTTATCAATTTTAACTTACTTTATATTAATTCCACACTTGCTGCCCGCGGGGCAATTATGTTTATATATATATTTTATCGACGTATGTAGCTATATAAAATTTAAAACAATAACATAATATGATTTGAAACATTTATCTTGAACATAGTTATTACTAATACTCACGAAATTATATTGTTTAATTGACGCCGGCGATGCGATATTCGAGAAACTTCCATTCACGTATAACAATAAAGTATATTTTATTAAAAAGAGCGCAAAAAAAAAGAATCTGGAAGAGTTTCTTGCGCCACTTCTTCTCTATTCTAGTATATTAGAATTGACATCAAAAATAATTCTAAAGGAATCAATTTTGAGAAAATAAATGCCTTTTATGCCTTTTCAGGCATAACTAAACCAGAGTAGACTATGAAATTAAATTCCTTAGGCAGTATTTGAATTTTTTTTTTATGAAAATAAGGGACACGACGAGCAGGATGTTCAGTAGATTAGTTGATACGCTCTGCCCATTACAATGCAATGCCCCTCAGGATTTTTGAAAAACAACAAAAATTCTGAGCGGCACTACAACTGCGCTCGTCACCTTGAGACATAAGATGTTAAGTCTCATTTGCCCAGTAATTTCACTAGCTACGGCGCCCTTCAGACCGAAACACAGTAACGCTTACACATTGCTGCTTCACGGCAGAAATATGTGCCGTTGTGGTACCCATAATCTAGCCGGCATCCTGTGCAAAGGAGCCTCCCACTGATGACATGGTTCCTCTTCACCTCTCCCATAAAAAAAATGGAGTATCTCAAGTGCTAATAATTAATGAGTAATCATGAACCTTGAACTTAACAGTAACCTTTGATTCTGCCGCGAAGCAGTCTGCAACGTGCAAAAATTTATGAACAATGCGGAACTCGAACCCGCGACCTCTCGCGTTCCCTGCGACTGCTATGTTTAGTACAAGGTTATCAACTGTATGTTAGATCCTGAGAGTTGAACAAGACATATACATAGATTTATTATCGAAACGTCACTCGAACGGTTGGATATTTTCTTTATGGAAAAGAAGGACAAACGAGCTTACGGGTCACCTGGTGTTAAGTGATCACCGCCGCCCACATTCTCTTGCAACACCAGAGGAATCACAGGAGTGCTACCGATTTCCCGAGAGAGACCTGCATGGCCCGTGTACACGGCATCACCTGCTGTTGTCTGCATATCAATGATATGTTGGACACCTTCAACGTAGCGTTCATGGGCTTGGTATCCGGGCAATAACCGTCGATAACGACCTGTATGCTGCGCCTAGTGAGGAAGTTGGAGGTCCACTTGCATAAGTTCTCGGGAAGCCCAAATGATGGAAGTTTTGTGCGAGAAGCACCTTGTGCCATACACGATCAAAGGCCTTCGCTATATCAAGGCTAACTGCCAGGCCTTCCCCCTTGCTTTCGATAGCCGCCGCCCATCTATGTGTTAGGTATACCAAAAGATCACCTGCCGATCGACCTTACTGTCGGTCGTTGATCAACTGGTGACCCTCGAGGTATACCAAGAGCTGGCGATTCATTACGCTCTCCATGATTTTGGAGAGCAGGGAGGTAATAGCTATAGGCCTGTAGTTTGCCGGATACGAACTGTGTCCTTTTTTTGGGATCGGATGGACCAGGGCTGACTTCCAAGAGTCAGGGACTATGCCTTTTGTATAAGAGTGCCGGAATAAACGCGTTAGCACCGGCGTCAACTCAGGGGCACACGTTCTAAGCACGATTGAAGAAATGCCATCCGGCCCGCTCAACTTCCTGACGTCCAACGAAAACAGAGCTCTCCTAACAGTTTCCTGTCTGTACTGTACTTCAGGCATAGAGATCTGACACTGCGGGATGGTCGGCGGTGTTTTTCCGTTGTCATCAAGAGTCGAGTGGAAGTTTTACTTTTACTTATAGCAAACCATATCACGATAGTGTGACCGCAACATTAGTCATTAATATAATTCATTACTATACTAGTATAAACCATTTATGACGTTCAAGATTTGTTAATATAACTATAAAGTGTGAGTAAAGGCTTTATTTCCAGGTTCTATAGCTACAATAAAGGAAGAAATGCGCATATATACGATATAACAAACATATAATATTATGTATCTACAACTTAATTTACAGATTCTTTCGAAAGATCGCATTCTAAACATATGACTTTATATATTATGTTCGCATGTTAAATAAAAACGAGAAAACACTACTCAACGCAGCAATATTAATTTTTAAATACTGTATTCTTTGGAGGTAACTCGTAAAGAATCGATTTTCATATATTATTATGGATACAATCACACAAAAGGGAAGTCGATACAATGTCCTTCTTATTAACACAATATATTATGCACAGCTTGTACCGAATTGCCAATGCACTTATGCAATAGCTTAATTGTTATGTAGATAGTTTTAGTTTTTAGTATAATAGTTAGTTTTTTAGTATAATTAAAAAAGTACACGCTTATTTCATGAAAATCGTTCATACTGAGTACAAGTCGAGCGTGAACACGCAGTATTTATATTATACTTTAACAAATATACACATTTAACGTATACAAATTATTGCTGTCGATTCCACCTGTGTTTCCTCATTAATATCGAATAACATTAACAAGAACAACTTACGTTTATACATTTATTAGTTGACAATAAGTTTGACATTAAAATGTTCTTTACGAACGTTAAAAGTGATCGTAAAGAATTACAAATTCATCACGACTATTTATTTAAACTTTAAAGAGATCGTGACTGTTTAAAATATTTCAAAAGCGTAACTAAATAATACTCGAAACTTATTTAAAATCGAAAGTATCACCAAAATAACAATAAAAGGATAATTACGAAAAAAATAACAATTAGAATCTGTCCCTCGCTATATTTTAAAAAATATGTATCTCGCTATAATAATTGGTAGGTAGTATATATTATAATATATATGTACAGAATATATAGGTATTATTGGTAGGTCAATATCCGAAATAGGCAGTCTCTGCTACGCGAGTAGAGAAAACGCCTTTACAACTCTTGTACAAACTGGACTTATTTTTGCAAAACTTCGTCCACTAAATTAGGTACTTATTAGACGAAGTTTTCACGTTGTTATTAATAAAATTACCTTACATAAAAATACAAAATAATTTGTGATAACAATGACTATGAGTTTTGTACCCGACACTAAAGACAATGCATTATCATTTCATGTTTAACAATTTAATATAAACGCTACTCGGCGATAGTAGGACAAACGATTTTATTACATTTTTAGATAAAGAAATCGATGTGGCGACCTTTTTTGAGTGAGTTGGAAACTTTTGCAGCAAATGAACAAAATACATACGTATTATATCATTTATTTCTTCACAAATTGCGTATTATCGATTCTACCGAACGTGGTGAAGATTATAATATTGTCTGCTTCATTTTAAATTTATCACATTATAAATAAATAGGTACATATTTAATCTTCTTGTCAGTATTTGCGAAACATGAAGAGCAATATACTATTCCTCTATAGACGTCGGTATAGTTATTAAATATATTGTACACGAATGATTTTTGGTGTAAATTATAATATGTAAATTATAAATAAAAATCTCAATGAACTTGTCATTCCAACAGAATATCATAAAAATAAAATGTAAAAGCTTATTATTTTAAATGACAAAAACAATTTACGCATCAAGATTTGAAGAGATATTTAAAATGAATGCAAAAATATAAATACAGACAGTTATAATATGAATATAATGTTCCTAAAATAAGCATTTTTGTCATATAAATGTCACGTCTACTAAAGTATTTATAATCTATGTATCACTGATGAGTGATTAGAAACGTCAATATCACCTTTAACATTGCGGAAAGGCGAAAGTTGATAAATATATCGTTGCACTCATTAATATTTAGATATCAAAACTGACAAGTTCAGACAGGTTAAAAATTAC
>CATIXQ010000023.1:6970164-7011768 GCA_949711755.1 Leptidea juvernica
TTTGTTATATCTGCTTTTTGGTAATACCACCTTCAATCGTCATGTACCTAATACTTTTTTTTTAATCACAGTTGCCAACTTAATGTTTTTTTTGTCACTTAAATACTGGTTAAACTTACCTATACATAAAATTTATTCAATTAATTTATCCTCTTTGGGGTTATTGTGGCTTTAGGATCCACCACAGAGCAATTTGATATTTGACACCTGATGGTTAAAATAATAAGTGCCTATATAATTTATTTTACTTCGAGCCCAGATAATAATAATGAAGCAACGGCTTCATATAAAACTATATTAAATTTTGCTTGAATTGGTAAAATCAATGTTAACGATAATAATAAAAATTTGAAATGTTGTACTTTGATGTATTCAATAGTTTAAGAAAGGCCATTTTTTACGAAATAAAAAAAAACAATTGTGTGATTTTATGAAACCACGATGCAAGTGAAGCTTTTTTTCACAAAATAACTTAATATCAGCATAGAAAAAAAAACAAATTTATATATTATGCTTTACGTTTGCATAAAATAAAAAAAACTTTATCAAGTGTGTGGGGTTCGAACCTGCTTTTCCACCTGAACGCAATTGCATCCAATATGCGAACTATAGGCGCCGCCCGACCGTCACGCGACATGCGACACACAGACGAAAAAGTTTGAGACGATGTAATAAAAGGTTAACTTTAAAATTAAAAGGATAAACGTTTTTAAAAAAAAATATATGATGACAATATGATTCTAAAGAATGACACAGTTTTGATTTGAATATGGAGATGAATCAAAATATTATATTCAATGAAAAAATAGTATAAAATTAAATTAAGTTTCCAACAGAAACAGCAATGACGTCACGCTTCAAATTATCATCACTGCATCGTAATAAATGTAACATGTTATCTATATTACGTGTTATCATTGACTACTGAGGCGTTACGTGATCAACTACGGCCGCTCTCGCGTCTATCTCAAAGTAGATTCATAAAAATGTATTTAAATTTTTTTTTTGCATATTATTATATAGCTGAAATAGTTTTGTTTTCGAAAATATGTCATAATACCTAATCTAAATGACATGAAATGGCAGTGTGATTGCAGGTATCTTAGATACTGTATATTATTTTTAAAAATTCAATATTAACCTGCAAATTTAAAACAAGTAAACAATAATAATAAGTAAGTATTTCGTTTGTAACACTTTTGACAACAAATTATGAGTCAGACCTTTGTTACATTATTATATGACACATCTGGTAACTAATGTCACATTTATGAGACAAAATCTTAAACACAAATCATCATCTTAAATAATTAATTTATACGTCTAGATACAACCTCTCGCTGTTAGACAACCGGAGAAAACAGTCCAGGTTTGTTACTTTAGTGTGCGTGACAAGCTACGTCTTACACTCTCGATTCGTATGACACTTTGTGTTAGTGTGCATCACTGACCTCTACTATATACCACTGGACTGACGGCTGACAAAGTGCTTTTGTGCCTGTTCGATAGTCGCCATTTTGGCGCTGATGGCCATGTAGCGAGAGTCTGCGGTACTAAAACTAGTGATGACAACCTCAGCAATCATCGATAGATGGTGGAAAACCATTTACAAACAAAATTGTGTACTTTATAACGTTGTTTCCTGAAGTATAAATTACAAGGAAAACTAAAGAAATTAATTCAAAACTCAAAAATACTCGAGAGTATTGTACGTTCCTTCGCAGCCATTTGTATTTTAAGTCAAAATTAGTTCTCTGGACGCTCGCGAGCTGCGCTTCAAATAGGCACAAAAAATTTGCTGTCAAACATATGGTATTTCTTTTACATCTGTCAAAGTCTATCTAGACGTAGGTATAATGATATCAGAGTTTCATGTTAAACGATAATGTTGCCAGCTATATTAACACCAGGTTTAAAAACAGAGCACGATCGTTATAACTATCTATTGTTAATTATAATATACATTAATATACTTATAACATAGTCAACAAGAATATCAACAATGGACTCGACACATATTTATTTATCAATTGAACATTCACATTGAACTGGTGCTTACTCAAACTGATTTAAGAGCATTAATATATATACAAATGATTTAAGTTTTCTTTAGTGTAAATTCAGCCAATATTTGTTTTTAAACAATTCCACACGTGTTTCGAATAAATGTCTCATGCCAGATTTTGGCGTGACAACACGTCCTGAGGATGCCTCGTGTAGAGGCGAAACACGTGTCAAATTGTTTAAAAACAAATATTGGCGGAATTAACACTAAAGAAAACTTAAATCATTTGTATAATTATGGATTTCCGCAAAGTAACGCCTACTTCAATAAATTTTCTAGCATTAATATATATTCATTTTACTTTGGTGTTTAAGAGCCAATAGATGTTACGCTCAATTTCTACTTTGGACCTTTTAGAGCCAGAGAAATTGTGTGTGATAATTTATAGATGTGGGTTGATATTTTAATGTCACATGTGTAATATCGATAAAATTGATTCATGGCCCATTTTGCTGATAATACTTTGAAATCATAAAAAGAGGTTAATTTCCACGAAAAATATTGTATGAAAATTGGTGGAATGTGAGTGCCTAATAAAATGATATCAGTTACTCAGTAAATGTATGTTCAAGAGAATTTCGACCTACTGGATTATTATGACTGTAGGAAAATACAATTTAAATATAATAATATAAATATATCTATATATATAAAAATGAATTGCTATTCGTTAGTCTCGCTAAAACTCGAGAACGGCTGGACCGATTTGGCTAATTTTGGTCTTGAATTATTTGTGGAAGTCCAGGGAAGGTTTAAAAGGTGAATAAATATGAAAGTGTTCGGAATTAAATAAAAACAACAATTTTATTTTCCTTTGATGTGTCCCCCGTCGTCCGATATTTGTTTTGTATGGACATATTTTCTATGAGAGAATTTATTGACGCACCGTTTGACAGTTCTGCTGTAAAACAATTTCATTACAACAACAGGGAGCATATTTTACGAAATAATTCTTGATGTTATGATATATTATTGACAAATTCATAAAAAACATTATTTTATTTATTACTAGCTGATACCCCGCGACGTCGTTCGCGTACGTATTTTTACACCTTGGGTTACATTACTGGACTTTTAGTAGGGATCCCTAATTTTAGGGATCGGGAATAATGTAGCTTCCGAACAGTGAAAGAATTATTCAAATCGGTTCAGTAGTTGCGGAGCCTATTCAATGCAAACAAACAAACAATCAGATCTTTCCTCTTTATAATATTAGTATAGATATACAGAACAACGTCTGTCGGGTCAACTAGTATATAATAAAAATATAATTTAAGGTGGGTCCCTATTCAATTTTGTCGATAGTACATGCATATATATTTTGGGCTCATTTTGCAGTAGGCAGTAAATAAGTAATGAAGTATCACATTTTTATCAATTTATTGTTAGTAAGTGCATTTTTGATAACTAGGTCCATTTGCATTGGCGTATACATTAACTCAAACTGACACAGAAACGTGCAATCTGTACTTCACGGCTTGACAATTTACTAGAAATAGTATTCTAAATGACTTTCATATCCGTCAAATAATTCTTTATTAAATTATTTACCAATATACCTTTTATCCAAAACATACTAGGTAAGCATAAGACACAAAGAAGTTGAAAAATGTATAGAATATATAGGTCACGAGGATCTCGAACATCTAATATGTTTTGTATCACAAGGCAGTAAGTTCCATTATTAAGTAAGCACCAGTCCCTAAAAAACATAAGCTCTTACATACCAATCAATCTTCACATAAATGAATAAACAAATTTATACAGCATTCGGGCCCGTATTCCTGAACCAATTGGTCGATTTCAATTTTTATCGACGAGTACCTTTGTATTCCCGTATTATTATTCAATCCTTAGTTAATTTATACGTCTAAATAGAGTCACATGCTGCTAGACATCTGATAAAAACAGGCCAGGTTTAATAATTTAGTGTGCGTGACAAGCTATGTCTTACAGTCGCGATTTTGTATGTCACTTTGTGTGCATTGCTCAAAATAGTGGTAAACAGTCAACCTCAATTTTTGTAGACGTTATCACATCTGTCACAGTCTATCTAGACGTATAAATGATCTAGATTCAAACACTCAAATGAATTTGAGACAGTTTTGGAATACGGGCCTTCAGTCAACCTTTCCAATCAAATATCTCCAACATAAAACTAACAGACTAAATGCATCGCTACAAAATAAATTAAATTTGTAAATATTGACTTGCACACATAAATTATCGAAGTTTTAATAAATATTCACTTGTTACGATTAATTAAATACCATGGAAGCAGATCTTGATCCAACCGTGAAATCCTTGTACTGCGAGAACACGCACAGCTAAAAAAAAACAAAAGGTTAATAAAAATATACTGGTTACATTGTCACTGGACCCGACGTCGATGACGTCACATCGTCGTTTTGTTACGGTGTGCAAAACAAA
The DNA here is from genome assembly GCA_949711755.1 of Leptidea juvernica. NCBI lineage: Eukaryota > Metazoa > Arthropoda > Insecta > Lepidoptera > Pieridae > Leptidea > Leptidea juvernica. The sequence continues at coordinate 6,974,660 of CATIXQ010000023.1, forward strand.
CATTACTAGGATATCTATCTTCTATATATATAAATATGAATTGCTGTTCGTTAGTCTTATGTAGACTGATAAGTCATAAGTTTGAGAGTGACAATGAAGTACATAGACTTAGAATGCAAAGAGTTTGTGCACATCGAACAGCCATAATATTGTCATTCGAGCTGACAAAACACCTGCCGGTGAACACACAATGAGGTTTAATTCAACCACCATTGACGAAGTGGCTGTTGTTATTGTGGGAGAAAATTTACAGTCTAAAGCAATTATTCTTATTTCCAATATTTGTTTTGTAAGGACATATTTTCTATTATTGACATATTCATAAAAACATTATTTCGTTTTTTATATACAGAACAACGTCTGTCGGGTCAGCTAGTTATTAATAAATTAATAATTATTAATTTTTTTGTATAATATATTGATGTAAAGGTGTTCTGTTGTGATTATTATTATAATGATGACAATTCAATGAAAGAATCAGGGTTAAGTACTATTATAGCGACACAGAACAACAGAAACTACAGAACTATTAACAACAAAATTCAAAACGTAACAATGAAAACTTCGAAAATAAAGCAGTGATAGCATGAAAATATCACGACATGTACCTAACGGTGATGAAACTGCAGACCGTACTGACAATACTGGACGAGGAGTTGAGAGGGGAACGGAAGGGGGCTTGACGATCCAGCTAGGTCCATAGATAACGTGGCCGTGTGATACTTTTGCCGATCTATTTAAACTAGACCTCGATATACAGGGTTACAGGAAAAGTCGACCTAGATCCGTTAAGGGCGTGTAGTACACATCATTTCTGAATGATTTCACTATGGAACCTTCCATCCTAAACTTAACCGTTTTCGAGATATTCGAGTTTTAATTTTTTTTGTGAAAATGCCCAATTTTTCGGCTATTGAATTGAATATTTTGACTCTTATGATTATTTTTTAGGTTTTTTACATGAAGAATGAGATGTTTAATGACCTCAATGACTAAAATTGCACGTAAGTTAACTAAATAGGTCATTGTAGACGATCGAAACTTAAGAAAATAAGTACAAATTATAAAAAAAAATTTTTTTTTTCTGGATACCTCAAAAATCATTATTTATCAGCTATCCAACGAGGTATAACAACCTAGGGTTGTATTTAAACTCATAGAAAAAAACATAGTTGAAAAGGTTCAGGTAGTAGGTCTAACGGGTCCCTCGGCTATTGTATATAATGTGTACACATAATGTTAAAACATACAAATATATAATGCTCGTTCAGAACTTTGTTTAGATAACCATCCTTTTCTACTATATCACAGCGTTTCATCGTGTGTTCGTCACAACTGTAAATATATTTGTGGGAGGTGAAAAAAATTTCAAAAGTTTAAGAAAGGTAATTGATACTCTCTTCTTCAAAAAAATTGTCAACACTGTCATATCGAGCGGCTCTTTTTATTCGTATCTGATTGACTTTATACCGCCAATATATTGCCGTCAAAATCAATACACAACAACCTTATCATTAATAATACTGATAACGTGTTATCACTTGAATTATGTCATATTACGTTAGTTTCACGGCTTTCGTGAAATGAAGGTCAGACTTAGGTACCTTTTTTTTATGGAATAGGAGGACAAACGAGCGTACGGGTCACCTGTTGTTAAGTGATCACCGCCGCCCACAATCTCTTGCAACACCAGAGGAATCACAGGAGCGTTGCCGGCCTTTAAGGAAGGTGTACGCGCTTTTTTTGAAGGTACCCATGTCGTATCGTCCGTGAAACACCGCACAAGGAAGCTCATTCCACAGCTTTGTAGTACGTGGAAGAAAGCTCCTTGAAAACCGCACTGTGGAGGACCGCCACACATCCAGATGGATGCATGTCATCTGTTGGTACCTATACTTCGTGCCCACTACCTACTCATCAAAATTAGTTCGCACATGTATAGAAGTAATAATAAAAGTCTTTATTCACCGACCTACCACATTTTAACTTATAGAGGTATACTACTAATAAAACATGTTTTCTTAAATCTTTATAAAATTTAAAAAATATTAGTTCAGCAACCACGTTGTCTTTCAACATAGGCGTGTAAGTTTGCACAATCATTTAAAGAGTATTTAAATGTCATTATATAAATTATTGCATGTCATCTGTTGGTACCCATACTTAGTGCCCACTACCAGCGCTGTTCTCTTGTCTATAAGATTTTATGTAAATAATGCTCATTTTAAGACTTGCATGATTTTTCTTTCCCTTCATTCTTATTGCAAATAAATTATTGTCATGCCATACGATTAATTACGTAATACGCTCTGGCTATAATAATAATAATAATAATATTGACACACTGTTCACACAAATTATCTAGCCCCAAGTTAAGCACATATTGCCTGTGTTATGTTAAATTCATGTAATGTATTTATGTATGTTTATATGTATGTACATATAAACATACATAAATACATTTAGACATCCATGACTCGGAAACAAACATCCATATTCATCATATAATGCAGAGCTGCTCAGGTTTCTTGCAAAACAAAAAAGGTTTTAGACATACCCCCTTATTCATAATAGTCTGCTAACTTAAAGCATTGCAAATTCTCACTCTGACTTCTTCTTTTGACCTAAGTCAGAATGAGAAAAAACACTCCTTAGCGGCTGTTTAAAGTTAGCGGACCATTATGAATAAGGGGGATAATGTATTAAGTACCAGTAGGGTAGTAATTTTCCTACCTTCCTTCAAACCAAACACAAACAGCACTTGCACATTACTGCTTAGAGGCAGAAAAGGCTCAGCTGGGTACCTACCCATCTAGCAGGCATGCTCTGCAAAGCCTCAGACTATTTTTTTTACAACCATACTTATAAACACTCCCATACATTTAGTATGGGACTAATAGAAATGTCATTGTATCACACAACCAGGTTGTCACTTCGAAAAACAAAATTTGTACTTACTAAGAAATAAATAATAGTATTCATTTAAAAGATAGTTATATTACATTGTTACATTAATAAACAGTTTCTTAACATCAGAAGTCAGTACTAAGCTGAAATAATATTTTAAAATATGGAACCTTAAACCTTTCTACTAAATGTATGGGAATGTTTAATACCAACATTTTGGATACTTCTCGTTTGATTTTAAAAAAGTTATTGATGTCATCTTACTTTTTACGTAACATACGTATTTTCATTTCGATATCAGTATAAAGATTTTTGATATTTCGTAATAGTTACGGAATAATCGCATGGTCACACTTGGCGATAACATTACACCCTGTATATTACACCAAAAAAATAAGTATTATTTATTCGTTATCAACATATTTAAGTAAGGTGGTTCACATGTAATGCAGTTCTTATTAGCACAGTTGTATTACAAGGTTAAAATTACGCTTCATACCTTATCTTTAAGCTGTTGACACATATGAAGGGCAGCTGTCATCATAAACAGCACATCACTCAGCCAGGGCACGGCACAGTCCGCTTGGCATGAATCAATCCTCATTGTACCGTGCACTGAACTTATATGGTATGCCACAAATATCAACTTATGTGATTGCAGGTAAAAGGATATCGCTAAATCCTCAGGAAGATTTGGTGATAGAGCTTTCTGTAAAGAATCCTGCATTTCAAATTTATATGAAGAATTTATTTAATAGATTCTGTAGACTACTTTTTGAAAAACACTATTTATCTTCACTTAGGTGATCCTATGTTAATGTTGATGATGATCCTTACTAAGCAGGTATTTTATTTTATGAAAATAACGGACGAGACGAGCAGGACGTTCAGCTGATGGTTATTGATACGCCCGGCCCATTACAATGCAGCGTCGCTTATGATTCTTGAAAGACCCAAAAATTCTGAGCGGCACTGCAATTGCGCTCGTCACCTTGAGACATAAGATGTTTAGTCATTTGCCCAGTAATTTCACTAGCTACGGCGCCCTTCAGACCGAAACACAGTCAGGTTTACACATTACTGCTTCACGGCAGCAATAGGCGCCGTTGTGGTACCCAAAATGGTAAGGTACTTCGTAAGCAGCAACTGTTACAAAATACTTTGGAAGGTGTAATAAATCAACTGTTGTTTCTGTTTAATACCAACAATCTCAAAGGCCAATTAGAATTTAGAATATTAATACATTATTATCAATGGAGTTTAATTAATAGGTTTTTAAGAATTTTTTTTTTGGCTCACTCGCTTATATATAAGTAATCAGTTTGTTAGCGAATAACTAGTTTTATATTAAATTTCACTAATGTAACATAATCTAATGCTCACCATATTTCTACTCTTCATGAGTTCATCAATTGCTTTCTTTTTAGGTAAAACTAATGCTGTACGAGCCCTTTGCAACGACCCAATTAGGCACTGTATTATATGTAAAACCTCTTCTGATGACCTGTGGTGTGTAAACAGATTTATATAAGCACATAGTATAATGATAGATATAATTAACTTTCATGAATTCCTAGTATAGTAGCACCTATTTAAGTGTAACCTGGATAATTTGAAAACCACCCAAACCCAAATAATGTTTGTATTCCTTCCCTCTAAGCCCTAAAACGTCCATTGAAAACTATCCCCTCTATAGGTCGAAATAATTATTAGTGAATGCCTCAGCAAATACCACACATATTTTCCCTCTACAACTCAAAAATTAATATGTCCTCCATATTTAGAACATGTTTGTTTAACAACCTTCACAACTCAATTATTTGAAACGAAGAACCTCTTTAGCCCAACGAAACAACTTTAAAAATAGGTAAATCATTGTTTCTTAGAAATTAATGTAAAGTAGGAATTATATTATATAGGTTATACACTAAAGCAGGTATATAATATAAAATTATTTATCCCTAGCAATAATATGCATGTTTACAGGTGTCAGGTGTTTGATTTTGGTACTTATCATTGTTATTGATTGCATTTGAACTTAGTGATAGATTGATTTATTTTAACATTGCAAAAAAAAGTTTATTACCTGTGTAAATTTTAATTTATTGTCATACTACAGCTACCATAAGCCTCTTGTAACCAATATTGTCGTCTGAACCAGAACTAATAGATGAAAATTAAATAAATAGCAATATGATTGTAAAATAAAAAAAATCATTTATTTGTACTTGTATTCAAAAAATTTAATAATATTTAACTAAATTATGTGCTATGTATAATAATTTTATCGATTATCTTTGGTTGTATTTAATACCTGTCTTAGTGCAATATTGTTATTTCTACAAACAAGGATAATTTTTATTTAAGAATTTTTGTTTATTTACACCAAATTGTATAAGTACATCAGAAATATGTTTAGTTTTAGTAATATCTTTAAAATAATTATTTTACTAGAGTACAAAGTTGGGTAAAGATAATTATCATTAATTCGAAGATTTATTGAATCGAGTGATACATATTGAGTTAGCCAGCAACTTTAATATTTACAGAGCCTATTTTTGTTCTAGTGATAAAACTTTTTTTTGCCACTTAAGTAACACTATAGGTATATTCAAAATTAATATCTTATGCATTACATTAATAAACAGTTTAATACCAACATTTTGGATACTTGTCGTTTGATTTTAAAAAAAGTTATTGATGTCATTTTACTTTTTACGTAACATACGTATTTTCATTTCGATATCAGTATAAAGTTTTTTGATATTTTGTAAATAGTTACGGAATAATCACATGGTCACACTTGGCGATTATTACACCCTGTATATTACACCAAAAAAATAAGTATTATTTATTCGTTATCAACATATTGTAATGCAGTTCCTATTAGCACAGTTGTATTACAAGGTCAATGGCAATCGTAAGAATATTTCAGAATACATATAATAATTTTGGGATGGCTTCAGATTACTTTATATTATTTGTAGTATAATATACCATCCTATTTACAGACATGGTTTGAACGTTTAATAAATTACCTAAAAACATAATGTTTATCGACATTATCAATATATCCTATTGCTTGTTGCAGATGGTTTGCAGCATCCTGTATTTGCTGGAGCTTCCATGGTCCATCTTGGTTAATTGATGTTCGGCAGATCGTATGCATTTGCCTGAGAACCTTGAAGCTGATGTCCTGTTTAAAAATATTTGATTATATTGTAGTATTAAAAGCATTTACTGCTGCCATTTTCCTAGTGTGATTGTACAACCATATAAGACCTTTCCACGATAAGCAATAACATTTCATTAAATTTATAACCCAATTAAAAATTGAATATTATTTTATTGAATTCAATGCAATATTATAATGATCAAAAAACAAAAATCTAGTGTTTACCCTAATATGCATATTAATGAGATCCTCCAATTAAATATATTTAGCTGTTAAATTAAAAGTAATTATGCAAGAAAGGGACAAAACAGTTTGATAGCAAACATATGTTTAATAAGAGGGGAAGTATAAAATAATAGTATGTTATTATTTTCCTAGTAATCTATATTACATGACATTAAGTATATAGCAAATAAATATTATGTAACTTATTAAGGAAAAAAATGTGTATGATATTTTATAAGATGTTCATAATCTGCAAGCATTATTTTTATATAAGATATTATATTATGTAGAGATAACTTAACACCTGTACTTATTGGTTCTAGTGACTTTATTAACTATTAAACAATCAAGGTTTATGTGAACAGAAAATATAATATCTAATGATGTATATACTAGATATGGGAGATTACTGCATAATAAAAAACAATTTTTTTTACATTCATTTATACTTACAGCATGTGTTATACTGTCTCCTGTTAGAGTTACTATACATTTCAGCTGTTCTGGTTGGGAAGTAAGAATAAATTTATCCTGTTTTTGTCCTTCATTTCCATACAGTGGAACTGGAAATCTGTGAGCACATTCCTGAAATAAAACTATTTTTTATTTAAGAACCACATCGGCAATAAATTTTAAAACAATTGAATAATCATTAATGTAAGTGTAGTAGCACAAAAAATGCTTTTGTTTCTATAGCTTACCACAAGTACCGTATGTAGTTGGTGTAAAATTGCGTGAACTTCTTCACGAAGTACCCATTCAAATTCCTCTTTCTATAAAATAGAAAAGAAACAAATTACAAAAAAAAATAACAAGAATTATTGCATAGGATTGATTTAAGTACCAAATTGGCAGCCTCCTCTTTTTCGTTATCATTCATTGCAACTCTGTTAAGGAATAAAATGGCCAATCAAATATCCACAACCGTTAAATTATAATATAAATAGTTAATTGCAGCTAAAATTGAAAATAATAACTTTTAATCATACTAGATAATGGGTATCACAAATCACAATTATTGAGAAATGACAATTCGACAAATGAAATGTCAAATGAGTGAAATGTAAATGACAATAAATGTCTTGATTGCTGTTAACCTTGTGTTAACTGACAGTGATAATCTCAGAATAGGTAATAATAGTCTTGATATTCTAAGGTTATTACATAACTCAATGACGTTCTATACAATATAGGTAACTGACTAACAAGGAAACGACAAGTGACAGAATATTGTAGACAATTTGCCGCCCACTACAGACAAAAAAGAGGCACATTTTCTTTACGTACGGTAAACATAAAAGTATAAATTAGTATTTTTTTGTATGTAGTTACTAACATAAGAAGATTTAAGTATTAAATTGTCATGTTATACTGAAATTTTCAAAAATTTTGCATAAGTATATTATATCGCGTTACCTATACATTACTGTCTTCAGTGGTTTTAGCCTTGCAATAGAACCTAGTACATAGGACCTATAGAGTGAACTTAGACTTTGCTCAACCTTTACATACATAAAACTTACCTGAGTGTGATAAAACGCGTACAAGATTTTTGCATTGGGCTGTCTTAGCGTAATTACATTATAATTTCTGCTGCTGACAAATGACTATAGAAACAAAACCAAAGATTATGCTTAGCTAATAGATATAGAGCTCAGCTTAAAACTCCAGAAACTTCGTGACTACTAAGGAATTTGTGAATTGATTTTAACATACAATGAAAAAAAAATTTTTTACTTCTTAATTTTTTTTTTAATGATTACATAATAGAATAAGAAAGTGATGGTAATTGTTTGGTGATAGCTTCATAGTGTTTTCCACTACAGCTTCCACAAATCCAGTCTAGCAGATGTCTTTGTACTGAACTCTTTAACAATGTCAAACTTATTCAATTAGGCTAAGCGTCAGTCGCACAGAACACTTTTACTCTAACGAGGTCAGTCGTCGTCACAGAAAACTATTATCGAGTCGTCACCGAGGTATCACCGAGGAAAGACACGATTTTTGTGTGAGTTACGTGGTGTGTGGCCCAAGTGCATAAGCGATGGCGAGTAACCTTATAACCTTATAAGTGAACTTCTGAATTTTTTTTACAGAATAAGGCTGATGTTCTCGATGAATTGAGCATTTAATACAAAAGTTGTGTTTCTTGTTTTTCTGATAACGAGATCGAAACTGGCAAGAGAGTTCTTTTTGAAAGCACAGAAGGAACAGCAAGAATTATACAAAGTAAAGGAGAAGACAAAAATAAAAATAATCTTAAAAACATCTTCAAAAGACTTAAATAAAACGGACCTGACGCTGCAACCAAATTTTGTTACTAAGGACTTAAACCGCCTACCTCCCGTTACATTCGATCATGTCGAGGCTTCTGAAAGACCTCACTGCCCTGAAATGCAAACTCCAGGATATCCGTAGTGAGACTAAGAAAAGAAGAAGCAAAAATTTACGCGGACATTTCACAGGTTCTATATTCCATTACAAAATCAGACCAGCGTCTGTCTTCCAAGGCAAGTGAATTTACTAAAAAGCCTACGAAAATCATTTTAACACCAACAAATAAGAATATTGAATCGCCTGTATTTGTACCACAAGGTATACATACAAGTTCCGTTGAAACTGTGTACACGCCGACCTATCGTGCTATCAATAAGGGGAAAAATCAATTATGTCTCCACAGTACATACTTGGTAGTTAGTCGTTTACTAACATTTCCAATTGGATGTGCTTAAAGGTCTTTTAAAAAAGGCAAATAAATTTGCCATTTTGTTTCACAGAAATGAGTCGTAGCATGATTTTTATGCTTCCTATTATTTAATCATAGAAATAGCTAGAGAATAGTTAATCTAAGCTATATGAAAGAACAAGATAGTAAGACCAAGCTCACGAACGATCGGATAGTCCGTTCGTGACTATCCGTTCGTTCGTAACTATCCTACCACCACTAATATATATATATAATAATATGTTCTCCTGGTGTCTATGTAGTAATACGTCGTGCGCTTGGAGTCAGAATATATTAAGGTATACTCGCGCCATACTTAAGACAATCTCTTCTTTAACTATGATCGCCTGGTACCAAAACATTTTATAGATATTTTTATATTATTATTTATTATATTTTTAGATATTATGCTTCCTATCTCATTATCTCCCATGTTTTAAATATTATGAATTGATGTGACTGTTCTTTTTACTGTCGCTTTTTCGTTTCATCGACTTTCAAATCACAACGATGATAAAGAAGTTTTCACTCCAATAGTATGCATATTTCTGTCTCATTCTTTGCCGGCTTCATCCTACACATTTTTGTATTTGTGTCTCTTACCTGTCTTTTTTTTTCGTTGCATCCGGTTTGAAATCACAACGATTCTAAAGAAGTTTCACTTCAAAGGCTTGGTTTTATTTTTACACCATACACCTTTTATACTGTTCATTTCTTCATATTTCATATAAATTATATAGTCAAACAGTACTCAGTGTCGTCAACCTAGAAACGTTGTTTGACATTAGGTCATAGGTGACCAATAGGTGACAATCTTTTTGATGGTCACGACGTGGTCGTAAAAATTACAAGCAATTTTATTTTTCTTTCCGTAGTGTTTCGTAGTAAAATTAAATATGGTTTATCCTCATGTTCTACGCGGATTGTACACAGCGATAGAAAAAGTGTTTTGGTCCAAAGAAATTATAGCTGGGTATTAAAATCACTACAATTATTTGACGTATAGTGAAATTTCAAGTTATTAAATACTTTTGTTTTTATAGCAAGTCTGGGAGACACATGAAATTTCCATACACGTTTGCTGCTAAAGCCGCGCAATTTCCTTACTTTTTCTATTTGAAAAATAATGCAGTATGCATGTATTACCCGCTTGGATTTATAATATCATTTTATTTCATTCGGAAAATACATCTTATCGTCAATTCTGAAGAAAATAAACGGAGTTGGGCCGAAACACAAAGACGTATTGCAGAAAAAGAGCAACATCACTAATCAAGTACTAATGTTTAATATTTCCTTAAATTACCTAAGCATTTGGTGTTATACATAAATTATTTTGTTTTATTATACCCATCCCAACCCATTGTGCATACACAATATCAATTTTATTAAGTCGATATCGTCTAAGAACAAATATTATAACCTCCCGTGAGCTGCAAAGTTGTAATAGAGCAACGGAGGTATCTTATTCCTCTTACAAAGTACTCCAACATAATGTCTTATTTGGAAATAATGTTTAATGAATCTGCATTTCAATATGTCAAACTTATTTTCCAGATTTATATAGTATAGAAAACACTTAGGTATTTGTCACAACCCTAAAATTAGGTACCTATCGTCAATCCATCTACCAACAGAAATGTTTGCCTAGATGGATAGGAAAAAGTGATCATCAAAAAGTTCCATAGATGGATTATTGAAATGCTAAAAGTGATGAATGTATAATGAAATCAATATCAGCTCGCTAATTTAGGTCTGTGATTAAATATAGAAATCCGCAGTTATTAAATCAATCTCAATTACACAAATTGTTCATACAAGTGCTTTTAACTTTCAGAAGGCTTAAGGTCTTCTGTTTATTTAAACTGAATGAGGTTATTTAAGTGCCATTTTGATTGAGGGCTGTACTAGTTAGTCACGATAGACCTCAAAAATTTTATACTTATATGTACCCTTCGCACATATTTGAGAGGACCTGGCAAGCCACGCCGCCGTTATTAACGCCATTTAAGTGAGCTTGACATATATTATTATACTCTTTGAGCTTGACCAACCGTGTTATAGCACCCGCATGATAACTACAAAATATAAATAAAACACTTTTTAAAGATTTATCACGTGTTGAATGATCTATACATCAATATGAATGTCCTGCTCGTTCCGTCCCTTAATGTCGTAAAAAAATTATCACCACAATGTACCGACATTTTTAATGGGTTCTTCCTTTATTATTTTCCAAGTCGTTTTTATACGTTAAAATTTTTAATTACTTTATCTACTTATATGCCTAGACTTGGTAACAGAACAATCGTTATTATTTTCTTTAGAAAATCATTGAATTATCATCATCATCATAATCATCGGCTGGAAGACGTCCACTACTGGACAAAGGCCTCTCCCAAAGATTTGCACGACGATCGGTCCTGCGCTGCTCATCCAACGTATTCCAGCGATCTTGATCAGGTCGTCAGTCCATCTTATGGGGGGCCTACCAACACTTCGTCTTCCGGTACGTGGTGGCCATTCGAGGACTTTACTGCCCCAACGGCCATCCGTCCGTCCAATTCAAATTCAACTATTTGTATTCAAAATAGGATGTGACATCACTTATTGAAAGTCAAAAAAAACTACCACCCATTCCAAATGAATGCCCCAGGCCTGAGAAGAACGGGCACAACGAACTCAGCGGGCTTTTTTTTCATCAAAATATGTTTACAAAGTAACATTGTACAATTTAACTTATTATTTAATAGCCTGAGGGCGGCCGCTCCATTCCCATTTTGTGATATCATTAAGAAAGTCATTTATATCAAAGTAACATTTACCACACAAACGTTTTTTATCAATTCTTTTGAATAACGAAATACTTTTGTTTTGAACATTTTCTGGGATCTTGTTGTAAAAGCATATACATCGCCCCACAAAAGACTCACGAACTCGACTTAGCCGAGTAGTAGACATTATAAGCTTATGTCTGTTCCTAGTGTTAACATTATTGTTATGACAGTTTCTAGCAAATTCACTTATGTGCCTATGAACATACATTACATTATCAAGAATATATTGAGATGCAACAGTCAAGATGTTAATTTCATTGAATTTTGCTCTCAATGATTCTTTAGGACCTAGGTTATAAATAGCGCAAATAGCCTTCTTCTGCAGCACAAATATTGTATTAATATCGGCAGCGCTGCCCCATATCAATATACCATAGGACATAATACTATGGAAATAACTAAAGTATAGTAGTCGCGCCGTATCTATGTTAGTTAATTGTCTAATCTTTTTAACCACGTATGCTGCAGAACTAAGTCTGTTCGCCAATTCTTCAATATGTGGCCCCATTGTATTTTGGAATCCAGAGTAATTCCATGAAATATAGCAGATTCCACCGGTTTTATCACCTCTCCGTGTAACAAAACACTTGCATCAACATTTTTGACATTTGGTACGATATCGTTCACTTCGTCATGCATATCTTGGTTCCTTTTCACTTTGAAAATCAGTGAAGTGTCGTCCGCAAACAATACTACCTTATGTTTTTCTCTATAAGATTAGTAAGATCATTTATATAGATAAGGAACAGGAACGGTCCGAGAATAGACCCTTGTGGTACCCCCATACTGAGAGGAGTCCCAGGAGATCTCCTAGCATTCACGTCAACCTTCTGAAATCTATTGTTTAGATATGAAATCAGAAAATGGAGTGCAGTTCCTTTTATGCCATAGTGACATAGCTTCCTGACCAGCGTTGAATGTTGAACACAATCAAAAGCCTTAGATAAATCACAGAAGATGTTAAGTGCATTCTGCGATTCCTCCCAGGCATCAAAATTATTCTTGATAAGCTCAACACATGCATCAGTTGTTGAATGTCTCCTAGTAAAGCCAAATTGTTTCAAATGAAGTAACTTATGAGAGTTAAAGTAAGTAAGCATTGGGCTTAAAATTATTTTTTAAACAGTTTAACAAGGGTTGGCGAAACTAACACAGGACGATAGTCATTCGGGTCAATTTTACTATGCTTCAGGAGGTCAAAACAATTATTAAAGACAATTGCAAGATATGGTGCTATGTCATCAATTATTGAACTTATTATTATAACAGAAATGCTCCATATATCAGCAGTTTTTTCATGTCTAGAGATTTAAAAGTTTTAATTAATTTCTCCAGAGCCAACATTCCTAAAATTGAACTTTGTTGACATTCTCTAACATTTTCCAGAAGAAGTGACTCTGCAACACTAGTGGAGGAGACAATAGTGTTTGTGATAGAAACTGGAATCTCAGAAATAAAATTCTCAAAAGCAGTATCAACATCCCGCTGAGATTGAATTATTGTATTGTTTATTGATAGATTGTATTCAATGTTGTGGATCTTCCAGATTCCCAGTTCATAACATTCCAAGTCATCTTTATTTTATTCGGTGCATTTTTAATTATTATCAGGAAGCGTACATTTCATGCCGATGACAGACGTATTACGCCAAGCTACATTTACATCTCTTTATTTAATTATGCGTGTTATTCAGAGATAAATTAATTAGTTATAATTTATAAATAACGCAATGACGTTCTATACGTATGAACATATCATTCGCAGTCTGACAGTGGAACGGCAAAAGTGTGGTTAAAGAGAATGTAAGCACAATTTTCTATTTAGTCGTGTGTCAACTGTGTGTCAATCAACAGCCCCATGTGTCAATCAATTAACGACTCAAAAAAAAGATTGTGTGACTTATCATCGGTAAGGTTATTTTATTTATATAAGATACATATGCAAAAAGCTTAAGTAATTTAATAAAAAATATTTTTAATTTAATATGGTATTAATTATTGACAAGTCCCCAGACAAGACCCGCTTGTCAGAATGAGACAGATGAAAGGACACAGTCAGAAATTAAAACAATAGTGCCGCTCTTTTTAACCGACTTCAAATAAGGTGGAGGTTCTCAATTCGTCGGTATGTTTTTTATGTTTGTTACTTTCGACTGGGTAAACTGATTTTGATAATTATTTTTTTATTTGAAAGCTGATGTTTCCATGTTCTATGTTACTAGAATTAGATCTATTAATTATTAAATTTGTAAAAATATTATCAATACATGTGGCACTAGTACTAGTAGAAATTATTCTTGTTAGTTCCATAATGTTATGTTAGAAGTTTATGTTCTACCACATAAACTTCTTTTAACGATTCTTTTGAATTTCGTAAATAATTTGTTCTGAACAATTTCTCGGATCTTGTTGTAAAAGTACAAATTATATAGGTACCTCTTAAGTGATATCTTTGAGTTGTGTTATAACCTATGATTTCGTGACATTTTGTTATTTACCTACATAGAGTACCTATGAAGGTGAGGAACATGAATATACTAATAACTCACAAATAAATATTCATGTTCCTAGATATATGGGTAAGGTGAGGTTTCATAAATTCTTTTTCATAAAAACATTTAATTGGGTAGATAGTCAATTTTAAGAAAAAAAATATACCTATCTGTAGTATTATATAGGATGGTTTTTTGAGGCGGTGATGGCCAAGTCGGAAACTACGACACTTACAGAAATGTCGTGAAAGGAGCAATGCCCACGATTTATAAGTAATCAATAACTGCATATTTTGTTTTTGAAAATTTCTTGAACTTTTGACGAAAATCGACCCGAATGATTTTTCAAGAAAATTACATCTTGTCCTATTGGACCAATGGACTCTGTTGGTGATAAGGATCGATCTTTGCAAATAATACATTTATTTACATCATATTAAATTAAAATTAAAGAAATTACCAAATATTCGGCTTTATTATTTTTACACGGAAGAAAACTCACCCCCTATTCGAACTTTTTGTTATAAAATCTTTCTTTTTTTGTTGATATTCTATCGAGGGTAAGTCCTGTCATCTGTATCAAATGCGGTAAGGTTATTAGAAAGACGTATAAACGTATGCATTGGAGTCAACGAAAACAATTTTGACCAACTTATTGTTAGTGCCAATCAGACATATTATGTGTGTTAAAAAAACTACCGTTGAGTGCTATATATTATTATACTCTTTGGTTGAGTGCCAATCAGACATATTATGTCTGCTTGGCACACAACGGTAGCAGATATTTTTTCGTTAAATATACACAGAGTAAGACAAGCTACACGATGTACCACAAGAAAGGTAATTTAACAGACTATAAAAGTAAGAATATTTAACTTTAAAACTTTATCTGTGTAAAATACGACAAGCCGTCAAAATGCGGTCAGCCGTAAAAATGATCTGTAGCAGTCGATTTAAAAATACTTTTTTGTATTATCTATGATGTTTTAGTTACTATTCTATGACTAATTAGTAACTTTGAAGTATGTTTTAGTTGTAAAAAATTACTAAATTCATTAGTAATAATCGAAATGTAATCTGTAGGTAAATCTAAAAAAATCATAAAAAATGCATGACAGCCCTACTATAAACGAAATTTGTTTAAATTACGCAGTATCTATTGTTTATGTAATCTAACAAAGCGCTAGCTTGCTTAATAACAAAAGCATTGACGTTCGTTTTTATAAACAAGCCGAAACACTTCAAAAGCAATAAATTTTATTGGAACACGAGCCCGTTGAAATTGGCGTCGGTAACGCGCGGCGGCCTAAGACGGGTATGGGCGCCACGCGCTTTGTGGCAGCTTTACCACGGATGGGATGTAAAAGTGAGATAAGAAAAGCAATTTGTAAATTTTTTCTTTTTGCTTTCATTATTCGAAAAACAGTTCTTTGCAAAGTTTGATCCTAATCAGCATTCAGAGTCCATTGGTCCAATTGTAATATTTGTGTGCGTTTGCAATCTCGCTGTAGTCGATCGTAGGTGACATTGGTGGTGTTATTGTTTCTATTCGACTTAATGCGTCGGCAATAATATTGTTTTTTCCACTGATGTGTCGAATATCGGTTGTGAATTCACTGATGAATAATAATTGGCGCGTTCGGCGTGGCGTTTCGTTTGTAGTATGTGTTTAATTCATAGCGAATGTGTGGGGTTTGTGGTCTGTGAATATAATTAATTCACGTCCTTCAAACATCTTACAGAAATGTTTCACTGACTCATAGACGGCTGAGAGTTCTCTGTCATACGCTGAGTATTTCTTCTCCACCTCTGAGAATTTCTTTGAGAAGTAACCGAGTGGTTGCCAATTATTTTCTATGTATTGTTGTAGGACTGCACCTACTGCATTGTCAGACGCATCGCAGAATATTGCGATAGGGGCATCATGTGATGGGTGAGCGAGTAAGGTAGCTTTGGATATACTATTCTTGCACTCTTCGAAAGATTGTGATGCTTCGTCGGTCCATTCAATTATTATTTTATCACGTTTCTTGACATGGTGTAGGTAAGCGTTTAGCGGAGCTTGTATTGATGCAGCATTCGGTCACGATAGAAATTTAACATGCCTAGCAATCGTCTTAAACCTTCTATAGTTTTCGGTTATGAATATTCGGTAATGGCTTTAATCTTCTCTTCTGATGGCTGTATACCGTTTTTTGATACGATGTATCCAAGAAATTTGACTTTCGTTTGGCCTAAGTTACACTTCGCGGAGTTGATAGTGATACCGTTTTCTTCCAATCTTCTAAGAACTGTTCTTAGGTGATCGCGATGCTCAGTCTCGTTTGCTGAGGCTATGAGCAAATCGTCGATGAATGGGAAAACGTAGTCTAATCCACGGAGCACTTCGTGAATAAATCGCTGAAATGTTTGTCCCGCATTCTTCAGACCAGGACACATGCGAGGAAATTTGAATTAACCCATTGGTGTGATGATAGCTGTTTTCTCTATGTCCTGTTTCCTGGTCTTCAATTGTTGGTAAGCGCGGTTGAGGTCGATTGTGGAGAATATTGTTTTGCCAGACAGATGATGGGTGAAGTCCTTGACTCTCGGCACTGGATAACGGTCGGGTTTGGTTATGCTGTTCAATCGTCTATAATCACCGCATACCCGTATATCGCCATTCTTCTTAGGTACTATATGGAGTGGTGAAGACCATGGACTTTTACTCGGTCTGCAGAGTCCTTGTTGCATCATGTTTTCGAATTATTTCTTCACTATTTCATAACGATGAGGTGGAATGGGACGAGCACGGCAATGTAATGGAGGTCCTTGTGTTTCAATATAATGTTCCACGTTAATTTTTGGCGATAATTGCATCGATGTTAATCTCGTGATACCGGGGAATTCGGTGGGTATCGCGTGGTACGGGGCCTGTATATCGATACTTCGTATTGTGGGTGAGGTCGTTGACATTATTGGCGCGTTGACTTTAAGACTTGTGACGGCATCAATTAATCTTCGATTTTTTAAGTCTACGATAAGTTGATGGTGGTTGAGAAAATCGGCACCTAATATTGGTTTCGTGACGTCAGCTACAATAAACTTCCACTTGTATGGTCGACGGAGGTTGAGATCGAGTTCTAATGTTTTCTCACCATAAGTCGATATTGTTGTATTGTTTGCAGCGTACAATTTAAACGGTAGAGGCGTTGCTTTCAGGCCTATTTTTCTTGGTAGGACGGATATATTAGCACCGGTATCTACTAAGAATGACATCTTTGTTTTCTTGTCTGTGACAAAAAGGCGGTATAAAGTGTGAAGGACGGCGGGTTCCGCCACAGCTAACGTCCGTTCTAGTTTCCCGATGGCTCTTTCTTTAAGCTGCAGGGCGTAGTACAACGTCGTGCTTCACTACCAAATCGGCGATGGTAATAGCAGTAAAGTGTTGGTGAGCTATTGAGTGTGCGGGAACGGTGTTGTGACGAAGTTCTATTGCGAGATGACGAGCGAAATCGGTGGCGATAATAGTGTTGAGATGGCCTTGACTTGAGTTCGGTGACTTCTAGTGATAGTTTTCGTATCTCGTTAATAAGGAATTGTGTGTGATCTACCTGATTTGACGTCAATGATTCTGGACCTGATGCTGGTGGCTGGCTGGAGACGGCTGGTGGCTGGCTGGAGACGGCTGCTACCTCCTGGATTTGCTCCATCATCGTGTCAGCAAGCAACGCTAGTTCCTCCAGAGCGGACGTGGGCTGACAGCAGCTTACTCCACATCATGCGGAGGGTGGAGTGGGTAACCTTGTCCCTTGCAAGGTTACGCATGCGTTGCAGTAGCTGTGAAGGCTTCTGGTTTCCAAGCTCCATCTCGGCGAGTAGCTTCTGGAACTTGCGGCTGTCGGATTCTTCATACACCGATATGAGACGTTCCTTGATTGCTGAATATTGTTTGTCTCTCGGTATGTTAAATAGGATGTCGGAGATTTGTTCGATGTCAGACTTTTCTAATTGGACGAGCACCATCTGTGTCAGCTGGGCTTGACTCCTCTTGAGATCATCGGTGGCGGCTTCAAAGCTGTGATACCACAGTCGCGGATTTTCCCGCCAAAATGGTGGTATGCGCATCGACAGTGAAATGCTGGAGATTTCTGTCGCGGTTGGCGCTGGGAGTTGCTGAGCCTGGTTTGTGTCTTCCATTTCTTCGTCGGGTTGATATTCCTCGAGCAGAGATTCATCGAACAGGAATTCGTCGTTTCGGCGAGCTGGTGAAGCTGTTCTTCGATGTGTAGCTGGGCAGAGGTTCAGTGTATTCCTTTCTGGCTTCCTTCCGTCGGCGTTCTTATTCGGGCTTCCTGGCTTCCTTCCGTCGGCGTTCTTGTTCGGGTTCCTTCCGTCGGTGTTCTTGTTCGGGTTCCTTCCGTCGGTGTTCTTGTTCGGGGTCACCACTTTAGAGACTGAGCATTTGGCGATTAAATAAAACGACTGCTTGACCGTGAGGAATATGTGGAAGATATTAGACTTTTGTATTAATTGATATTATTGGTTGTAGGTTAGGTGTACAGCTACAGAGGTATCCATTTCGATGGATTCTCGGCATAAATTCTCTTCTCTCTTAATTCAATTCACGCAGAGTATTTCTTATTCATGATTATATTATGCCACTAAACTAATTCCCGTGGCTATTTAGCGGAGAAATCATGACATCATCAACCTTTCGATTGCTGAGTACGTTTTGATGTAATGTCGAACGAAAGTGCGTACGTTAGTCTTAATTTTTACAGCCATTTATAAAGCTTAAAAAAAGCGAAGACACAGTTTTCGTGCTACTTTTTCTAGATTGCGTTCGAATTTAAAAAAAAAGTACCTATGTCATCTCCATTGCATACTTGAGAAATGATTTTCTAACATGATTTATTTCGTTTGCTTATTGAGCTGAAAGACTCGTTGCCAATGTTCGAAATAAATAATTAAATAAAAAGGTGATGTCAAACCTCAAAATCATAAAATTTGATTTACAAAATGCAATTTACAGAAGTCCGAAGTTAGGAACGACAAGACGTTCAATAATATTTTGTGTTTATAAACTTGTTTTCGACTTATTTTAAAATCAAGATTATGTTGTTTAATAGTAAAATACTATGTATTAAATAATTATTTCTACAAAGTGCAATTTTATTAATATTTCTGATTAATTAAAGATGTGGGTGAAACCTCAAGAAGTTATCGTAAAGAGTGCATTATGGTATGCATTTTATCGTCCAAAAGGAACATAAAAACCGTGACAGATATTACTTTAACTTTTCCTTTTTATATTTAGGGATACTGATGAAACATCGCTATATTTTGTTCTTCAACGAAGAAAAGGACATGGAAAATCAAAGAGTCTATCATCTCTTTTAGTCGGCACATTCGACAGCATAAGAGATTCTAAGCCAGCGCCTTTTAGAATATTGCACCAAACCCCAAATTCGGAAATTTATTATGGTGTGTATTAACATAAAGAGTACAAATAATGTGGTATAATTACAAGAACTATGCTCAAAATATGCTTAAACATATTAAATATTTAATGTCATACACATTATTATTTAAAATAACATTATTTCAGTAATTGCCACTGCTCTAACGGAACAAGAAATAAAGCAAGATTGGGTATGGTTGTTCGAAAATGTGAGCCCAACTCTACATTCTTTTGATAAAGAGGAAGAAGTAACTGAGTTTGTTCTATGTAAAATTAATTCAGTGATTGCGACAGCACAAGATATATTTACAGAAGGTAGTGCAAAAGTTGATTATATAAAATATATAGTGTCTAGAGTTTAGTTTTTACCTTCCACCAGGTGAGCCACTTCCCAAAAAATTTCTAATATAAAAAAAAATACTTATTTGTAGAATAAAATTATGTGACTTTGCTATGAGGAACTTGTATCTTATGGTTTCCCTGGATGTTCCTTGTGAGTAGGAACTGCTTACTTTTGAGAACTTTTCAGCATCATTCTTACAATGGTGGAATTAAACTCAGCATAGAGAGCTTCTACAAATTCTTGTCTTTATAAGATGCTCAATGGGAGTAATAATATAAATTAAGTTTTCAGTCTTCTCAGAACAGTATTTTTTTCAATACCATTGTGTGGGGTTTTGATGATTGGGTATTTGAACCTGAATAAGTGTGACATCCCACAGTCAATTTTGAATTCACTTATTAGATTAGTATGTATCTATGTAATGGAATTGTTTTTATATGTGACACCAGGTGTCTAGTGTCTTTGTACCAATGATCAAGGGGCATGCACACCAAAAAGTTGTTTGTTAGTTGCTGCACAATTATCATAGTTCATAGACTAAAAAAATAAATATAACTAATAGAACACCAAACTAAACAATAAAAAATATTTTTCAATAAGTTTTAACTAGGAATATTGTGATTACCAATATAATTTTGTTTCCATCACACAACTGAATAAAAGTAGCTGTTTTAAGTTATTAATCCACTAAAAATTTCTGATTTCTTAATCAATTTACTAGTGAAGCTATTGTACTATCAAGACATTCTACACCATGATAACACATGATTTTTTTGAATTTTTTCTATTTAAATTGCTAGTGGTTAACTTTCAATATTTTTTTTTATATAATATGTTACACAAATGTATATTTTTAGATGAGGACACAATAACCTACAATAATGTCGATTATGAATTTCACCAAAGATTTAATTTGCCAAAGGATGAGAAACTGGTTTGCTATTACTCATGCAGGTAATTATTAGTATTTGTAATAATGCATTTAATACTTACTATTGGTAATACTATTATTTATTTATTTTGTATTTCATAAAATGTACAGCACTTTACATTGCTTATAGATAATATAATACAAAACAATGGTCAGCTGTGATTCTATACATTACTAGCTTATCCGACAGATGTTGTTCTGTACATAATAAATAGAATACTGTTGTTTATTAATTTGTAAATGATATTTCATAACTTCAAGAATTATTTCTTAAATTAATAATGAAATTGTTTTACACCAGAACTGTCAAACTGTGTGTAAATAAATTCTGTCATAGGAAATATGTCCCTAAAAAATAATTATGGGTTCCAAATCGAAAAAAGCTATCCTATCTCTCAAGTTGGACTAAACTGTAATCTAATCTACACTGTAATAAAATGTGTTTGATAAAACAAGTTTAACCACTATCGGCTTAGCAAATTTTGCTGTTCATCTTACTTATTTAAATTAATATTTTTTTCTTTCTCTTCATGACATAATTTTCAATTCAATGTACTTTCAGTTACTGGAAAGGAAGGATGCTACGTCAGGGTTGGATGTATCTGTCTGTGCATTACATGTGTTTCTACTCTTATATATTTGGACGTAAAGTTGATGTTAAGTTACGATGGGCTGACGTCACAGATCTCTCAATATCAAACAGCCTGCTATTTGCGGATTCAATTAAAATTGTAACTCGAGATGAGGAGCATTACTTTACTATGTTTGCAAAAAAATATGAAGTATTTGCTCTTATGCAGCAGTTGGCCAATATTGCCATGAAACAGTGAGTATGTAAAACTATGTTTGATCATATTGAAGTAATATAATATTTACAAAGCTTCGTCTTTAGGTTCTATATGTAGTAGTGACATGAACACAAAGTTTCATGGGGCCACTTGTGAAGTATTTATAGTTCTTCTTAGTTATAGTAGTATGACCATAAAGGTTCACCTTTATGGTCATACTACAACATCTCCCAAAGAATTAGTTAATGTCCTAACAGGAGTCCTTATAGGTTAAAACATCTTAGTATGATCCCACAGGCGGATATAAGGAATGTGTTTGTTTGTAAAGATCTATTGTTTTTACACAATATTTTTAACAGGAACACAGATTCTCCATACTTACAATCAAGATTTCTTATAAAAATTCCTGCAAGACTAATAAGAAAAAATGTCTATTCAAGTTTGTATACCATTATCCAGAACGAATTTGGGACAAAACACATATATTTCCAGGTTCTGATGGTCATATAAATCACTGAACGAGTTTCAGGATTTTGATTTAAATTCTATCCATTTGCTCAATAAAAAAAAGTTACAAGTTTTCACATTACATTTTCATTTTTCTATATAATACTAGCTGACCCAGCAAACGTTGTATTGCCGATATTAAAATCGCGATACAAAAGTAACTGTTGATCGTAGATGGGTAGTCGTAGTAGGGTAGGATGGGATAGTCATAATCAAACAAATTAAAAAATAAATTCGTGTGGACCACCCTTAATGATTTAATTTTTTTTTTTTAAATCTGTCTTTTAATATTGATTTAAATCATGAATGCAGTGATTACTCTTATACATATTATTACTTCTAATAGAATTGTGCATGTAAAGGGTTTAATTTGTTAGTTGCCCTTATAATAAATATATCAGAATTTGACTTTGGTATGGAACCTTTCACTCAAACAGCTCTTAATCACTTTTATTGTTTGTTTCACACATTCTTATCTGTCATGTTTTTTGTACCACTAATTATATATACGTAAAGCTAATGTTTTATAAATTGAATATTAATGTTTGTTTAAAGGTTGATTGATGACAAATCGGGTTTCAATATAGATAAGGATTTGTTAACAAAACTGAGCAAGAATGTTCCGAAGAAATCGTTTCTGAAAAGGGATTTGGACGCAAGAAAACAATCTAGTTTGTATACTCTGAGGTTTCGATTGCCACAAAATGAGAAACTCGATGGTACAGAGGAGTGTACATTGTGGACTCCATATAATAAGAAGCATGCGTCGGGAAGATTGTATTTATCGCAGAACTTCATTTGTTTTGATAGTCGGGTAAGGTTCACTCTATTCATTTCAACAGTATTTACGAAATGCGGTTATTAATTTGTTCATTTTTTATTTAACACAAAGTAAAATTTTTGTATAGGGAGAGTTATACTAAAGATCATATTATATGTTGTTAAAGTAATCGAAAAAGGGTTTTGAGTTCTTAAATTCCAAGAGTTCAATGAATTCAATTCGAAATCCAAAAACTTTCTGTCACACATATCATATCTTTATCAGCATTGGAGCTTGTACAGCAAATGTTCCCCGGAGAAGTGACTTCGAAAACTCTTCTACATTGAGTGGCCAGAACATAGTCCAGAATTATCGCCTACCTACTTCTTTATGTGGGTCCGAGGCTAGAGTTTTTGATAAAAATCCGAAAATAATTCAGTTCAAGAATTGGCGTTGTTCAGCTTTCAAGTGCGAAAATCTAAAATTACGTTTGCAAGAGTGCTCCCACCAATCTGGACAACAATTAGATGATATAATATTCAATAAATAAGATAAACACATTTGTATTTTAAAAAATTCTAATTATAAGCCTGTAATTTTTATGTTCCTACGTATTCAGTAGCAGGCTCCTTTCCACAGGAAGCCGGCTAGATTATGGATACCACAACGACGCCTATTTCTGCCGTGAAGCAGTAATGTTTAAAAATTACTGTGTTTCGGTCTGAAGGGCGTTCTAACGTGTCGCCTTACGCTTATTCATATAAAGAGCGGACTAGTAGAAGCCAGTGGGAGGCTCCTTTGCACAGGATGCCGGCTAGATTATGGGTACCACAACGGCGCCTATTTCTGCCGTGAAGCTAGATAAATTAATGGGCAAATCAGATTTAACATCTTATGTCCCAAGGTGACGAGCACAATTGTAGTGCCGCTCAGAATTTTTGGGATTTTCAAGAATCCTGAGCGGCACTGCATTGTAATGGGCAGGGCGTATCAATTACCATCAGCTGAACGTCCTGCTCGTCCCTTATTTTCATAAAAAAATCTACAACAGTGAATTTTATTATGGCCTACCTGTATAAGAGGCAAAAATCAAGCTATTCTGTGAGAGATATTGGACCGTAATTTTGTTTTAAAATTAAATTTTTCAACTTTGTGTTACTGAATTAATTTTCTCCATGAACTTGTATGAGAATTAATTTTCTACATGAAATAATTTTGTCACAACGAAACTTAAAGGCATATATTACCACATTCAAAGTGACAAATCTGTAAGACTTCTGTTATTGCAGATATTCATGAACGACTACTCTCATATTATCGCTAATGTTAGTAATAACTTTTAATCTATACTTAGTATATTAGTGCATCAGATAATGCGAATGTAAACAGTAATACAAAATAAGTCACGCAAAAGTAATAATTAGAAATAGTTTCCTCGCTTGGTTTGAGTAGATAATTACAACAAAGTATTTTTTCTTCATATTTAATTTTAGCATTACATTGTTAACATTGTCAGTTTTTTAAACCGAATAAGTTAGTTAATAGGTTCATAAGAGTGGAAGTAAATTGATATAAAACTAGTCATTACAAAAAGCCACGAAAAATATCCTTATGAAATGAATGAAAATTATTAATTACACGTAAAAAAATAATGTTACAATTTTTACCGTTGGCATAATTAGGCGACCTTATCGCTAATTAGCGATCTCTTCCAGCTAACCTAAATATGTAGAAAATTTGTTAAAAATGCATGCTATGCAGCTATAATAAGCAATGCAACAGTACTGAACTTTTTAATAACTTTATAATGTAATAGCTTTAAAAGGAGTGTTAATAAAAATCTAAAGGAAGTTTAAATTTAGAGTAATTCACAAACACACACACACATACACACTCACACACACACACGAACACGCACGCACACACGCACTCTCAGCAAACCACACACGCACAAATATCATGTGTTATTATAAATATTGTAAATCCGTTATTAGATGTAAGTCCTACAAAATAGTATTATTATAACCTAATTTAAGTTCTGTCGATTTTGTGATGTTTTAAATAAATAAAAAAAATGGCAAGGAAATATATAACTTACTATAAGCTATATGTATTATGTACACACATATAATCACAAATACATATACTTATACATACACACAACATAAACTTACGTTATTAGAGACCATACGTATCTACACATAAAGAGGAGAAAAAATTAGATTTAACGTTTACAAAAATAATAAGATAAAGTAGTTATTTTTGTAATATTTATATTCAATAATGATAATTATATATTTACACTTATTTCGACTTGTTACAAGAAATAGTTTCTATTAAGTTTTTGAATGCATTGAGCGCCTGAGCATTGCTTATATAAATCGGTAGCGCATTCGACAGTCTGATAGCCTCAACAACAAATGTTTTGTAAAACACATAAAATTTGGTAAGCTTTAGACCACAGCTTGAGCTGATGAGAATGTCACAGTAAAACAATGCTTTTCTTTCAATACTAAGTCTTTGGATAGAATAGAATACAGTATAGAAGAGTGTTCCGGCGAATCACTTGAGCCTTGTCCGAAATTCAGATACATGAAAAACTTTATCCAAAATTATGAAGATGCTAATGAGTTAAATTCCTCGTAAGAAAAATTTAAATAGCTATATACTAACATTTTGCAAGGAATAAGTAAAAAATCACCAAGTCTACATAAGCCGCGGTAGCAGAAATCTTTTATATTTATTGACTATTTTTAGACGTTTGAAACGACTAAATAAATGAAGCTAATTATATCGAATTTGTTTTTATGTCCGTTTCATTTTTTTTATGGAATAGGAGGACAAACGAGCGTACGGGTTACTTTGTGTTAAGTGATCACCGCCGCCCACATTTTCTTGCAACACTAGAGGAATCACAGGAGCGTTGCCGACCTTTAAGAAAGGTGTACGCGCTTTTTTTGAAGGTACCCATGTCGTATCGTCCCGGAAACACCGCACAAGGAAGCTCATTCCACAGCTGTGTAGTACGTGGAAGTAAGCTCCTTGAAAACCGCACTGTGGAGGACCGCCACACATCCAGATGGTGGGGATGATATCTTAACTAGTGGCGTGTCGTGCGAAGGTGGAATTCGGCGGCAGGAATCAGGTTAAACAGCTCTTCGGAACACTCCCCGTGATAAATGCGGTAGAAGACACACAATGAAGCGAAGTCTCTACGCAACGCAGTGATTCACATTACGATATTACACTTACTATATTTTCAGGTGAAGAACCTTGTCCGCTTGACCATACCACTGAGGAACGTTCACCAAGTTGAACGAGCTGATTCAGGTGGAACAGGAAGCTCAGGTGATTCAGGCAGCATCCTCATCACAACATCACACCACACAAGTTTTCTGTTTGGTAACATTTCCGACAGGGATTTTCTGGTGCTCAAGATATCTGAGCTACTGGCGAAGCTTCCCAGGTTAGTTGTCAGCATTTTTGAGTAACTTATAATAATAATAATAATATTGACACACTTTTTACACATATTATCTTGCCCCAAATTAAGCATATATAGCCTGTGTTATGGGTTACAAGACAACGATATATTTAATACAATATACTTACTTAAACATACATAAATACATTGAAACATCCATGACTCGGAAACAGACATCCATATTCATCATATAAATGCTTGCACCTACCGGGATTCGAACCCGGGACCTCTAGCTTAGTAGGTAGGATCGCTAACCACTCGGCTTAATACAGGTCGTCAAAAACTTATTTTTCCATACATTTTATTCCTCCTAAAAATAGTATCGCTAATGTATAAATTGATATATCAAAAAATGTTTTTAAAAATTGTTTGGCCAAGATTTCGCATTCAACGTAATTGTAAAAAAAATAGATTTCATAAACAATTTTAATGGCATCTAATTAAATTCAGATAGACACGCGAAAATCAAAACTCTCAAATAGGTTTTAATTGTTTCCTTCTCACTGAATGCGATCAAATTGGTGGTAGTTGATGTCTGTGAATATTATCTACTAGCTGACCCGGCAAACGTTGTTTTGCCATATAAAGTATAATTCACGCGATAGTTTTATAAGTAATAAAATATTGCCTATATTATAGCCTGTACATCATTTTGTTCTATTGTCAATAGTTTTTGCAGCGCACGCAAAAATAGGTTTTCGATTTTACACCTTGTGTTACAAAATAGCAATTTTATTACGGATCCCTAATTTTGAAAAAAAAAAATATAGCCTATAGCCTTCCTCGATAAATGGACTACCCAACACTGAAAGAATCATTCAAATCGGACCAGTAGTACCAGAGATTAGCGCGTTCAAACAAACAAACAAACACTGCAGCTTTATAATATTAGTATAGATTAATAAACTAGTTAAGTAGTTACAGATTGTTCAAAGTTAGTCTTACATTTTTATGTTTGTATAGATAAACTAGCAGACCCAGCTAACGTTGTATTGCCATATAAAATATTAAAAAAATTCAATAATTAAAATTTTTGGGGTATAAAACATAGACGACGCCCGATTCTCAGACCTACTAAATATATCGTACTACAATAATAACTATATTTGATTGCCATATTGCAACCCTATTGCGGATCTATGGATGAAACAGAATAATATAACAATCGCGATATAAAATAGGTATTGATCGTAGACGGGTGAAAATTTGAAGTTGTATGTTTTTTTAATGCTAAATCATTATAAAATTAACATTTATTTGAAGAGTAAATTAGAAGTTTACATATAGGTTCTAGTTCATGTTATGTCCATGCCGTTGTAACACCAAGGGGTTAACAAGATAT
Source organism: Leptidea juvernica (assembly GCA_949711755.1). Lineage (NCBI taxonomy): Eukaryota > Metazoa > Arthropoda > Insecta > Lepidoptera > Pieridae > Leptidea > Leptidea juvernica. The sequence goes on from CATIXQ010000023.1 coordinate 7,002,618, forward strand.
CATATAATACTAGCTGATGTCCGCAACTTCGTCCGCGTAGATAAAGGGTTTTTATAAATAATAAGCAAGGAATTGAAGATTATCTCATGTCCTATTTCAGTTTCGGTTCCCGTTTTCGCTTCCGTTCCCAACATATTATATGAATCTTATTTCGAGGAAGATTGATATGGCAAATTACACCTACTTTTGGTAAAGTTATAGCTCATCGACGTGAATGTCAGTTTTACTCATTCCCACGGGAACCATGGATTTTTCCGGATTTAAAATAACCTATATCCTTCCCTAAGCTCCAGTCTATCGCTGTACCAAATTTCATCAAAATCGTTTCAGTTGCTCCGGCGTAAATGAGTAACAAACAAACTTACATTCACATTTATAATATTTGTAGAGTATTATATGTTAGCAATTTCAAATTTATTTCAAGCTTTATTGTCTAAATGTAATAAATGTATGATTATGAACAATAACATTTAATAGCATAGGCAAACAATATGAATAGGCAAGCTTCTAGTAATACATGGCTAGCGGCAATATCTGTTTTTGTATAAATTTCTAAATATCGTGAATGGACAGTGATATGTATAGGGAGAAGGCCACCCGAGCAGTGGGGGAAGTGAAGACGGAGGAACCCTCGTGGACACCACAACCGCCGCTGATGACACTCTTCAAGACTCACCAGACCTCAACAATCAAGCAGATCCAGGAGAAGAAAGTGAGTTGAAAATCGATGTAGGTGAACTATGTGCATGCATATGTTTTACTAGTTAAACCCGGCTATACTTCAATGTGGCTATGAATGAAGTTTTATTGATAAAAAAACACCATGACAAGAAGTTTAGCCTTTGGATTTATAGTTGCCTTTTTTCTTGGTACTTAAAATATACTTACAAAACATTGACGTTGAATAAACCACTAGACTCACAATCATGCTAAAAATTTTCTGAAGCAAAATTTTGCGTACGCGTCTTTTAGGATAAGTTTTCGTCCGTTTGTGTTTCGACCGCGCTTTGAACGCAACGCCACGCAATGACAAGTGTTCAGTGAAAAACTGTCCAAATAACAGCATATCCAAACTAAACGATTGTCGTATTTCAGGTAAATGCCCCTTTAAATTAACAAAATTGTGCAACTAACTTAACCTTTTTAATCATTTTGCTAAATAATTACATTACAATTGATAAAATGTTCTTGCATCGTGTTTACGTCCACAATGACGTAGTGTTACTACTTTTAATGAACATTACTGCCATGAAGTAAGGTGTTAATTTGAATGAATGTTTTAGTGTTATCTGTATACGTATATACAACGCGGCTCGGACTTTTTTTGACGACCTTTTAATAGGCTTTTGGGAGGAGCGACAGCTGTTTATTGTACGTCAATATCGTACGCCAAACGTAAGAACTATTTGCAGGAGAAACAATGGGAGGACCACATGTCAGATGTTGGCAGAGGCGTCAGTATGTATCGAACAACGGAGGGCAGTGAGCTGGTGGTGAAGGGTATACCGGAGTCTCTACGTGGAGAACTATGGAGCGTGTTCTCTGGTTCCATCCTTCAGAAAGTACAGAACAAAGGGCTCTATCAGGAATTGGTGAACGAGGCTCTGGCTTCGAAGAGTCAGACCAACGACGAGATTGAGAGGGATTTGCATAGGTCTATGCCAGAGCATCCTGCCTTTCAGAATGATGACGGTAAGATATTAAACTTCAGTGTTATCAGTTGGCTTTTCATAAGCTTTAGAATATTTACTTATTAAAAATGATAAATTTGCAGGTATATCCGCATTACGCCGGGTACTTTGCGCATATGCACGTAAGAACCCAGCCATTGGATATTGTCAAGGGATGAACATCGTGGCTTCGGCCCTACTTATCTACTGCCCTGAGGAGCAGGCATTTTGGTTGCTTGCAACCATATGTGAAACACTCCTACCGGATTATTATAACACAAGAGTTGTTGGGGCTTTAGTGAGTTTCTTTGAATATTCTAGAAATTATATAGTTATTTCACTTGTAACATAGTTTAAGATTAATATCAACAAAAAAAATTGGCGAGTATCTTTTCTTTGCGCATGCCTCGTACTTCGTAATTTCCTATGACATATTTTTACCAGTTACCTACTGGACAAAATGTTCTTACTAAGGTTTAGAGAATCATTGTTTTTCTTAAACATCAAAATAGCTGTTGCACTTATGCACCAAGCTAATGTTTATTTTCCTGAATATACCTTTCAGGTAGACCAAGGTGTTCTCGAGGAACTAACGAAGTCTCAACTGCCAGAGCTTCACGCCAAGTTAGATGAGCTGGGTATGATGAAGATGATCTCACTCTCCTGGTTCCTGACTCTTTTTATAAGCGTGATGCCGTATGAGTGTGCCGTCAACATAATGGATTGCTTTTTCTATGAAGGCGCTAAAGTTATATTTCAAGTATGTTTGCTTCTCTTCTTTTTACACGCTTTATAACGCTCGTAAACCTTCCTTAAAGACCGGCAACGCTCCTTTGATTCCTCTGGTGTTACAAGAGAATGTGGGCGGCGGTGATCACTTAACACCAGGTGACCCGTACGCTCGTTTGTCCTCCTTTTCCATAAAAAAAAAATCTGTAACGAAATCTTTAGACATGATTTCACTTGACATGTTTTATGATATCTTCAAAATGACTCTACTTTTGCTAATTAAGACTATAAAACAATTATGGCAAAGTAATAAATTACTTACATTTTTTTGTTATTAATAACACAATTCGTAGTTTATATTTATTCTACAAAATCAATCATTCATTATTATGCGTGCACGTCCATAGGTTAAGATATTTTTATTTTTAAGTTGATGTTGCCACTTATAACTGTGTTATTGTATTTTTTCTTTTTCTAGGACTGTACCTTTATAATAAATCCCACGAGGTCTTATATCTGTATGGTGTAAATATGTAAAAATGTAGCACACTAATAGACTAGTGGATGGATAGCTCCCCTATAAACTGAGAACCCCATTTAACCTGATTCCTGCCGCCGAATTCCACCTTCGCACGACACGCCACAAGTTAGGATATCATCCTCACCATCTGGATGTGTGGCGGTCCTCCACAGTGCGGTTTTCAAGGAGCTTTCTTCCACGTACTACAAAGCTGTGGAATGAGCTTCCTTGTGCGGTGTTTCCGGGACGATACGACATGGGTACCTTCAAAAAAAGCGCTTACACCTTCCTTAAAGGCCGGCAACGCTCCTGTGATTCCTCTACGCGCTGACCCGTACGCTCGTTTGTCCTCCTATTCCATAAAAAAAAAACACCCTCCCACGCACACGCATGCACACACACACACACACACACACACTCCGTGTTTAACCTTATCTAATATATAAAATTCTCGTGTCGCCGTATTTGTCACCAAACTCCGCCGAAACTGCTGAACCGATTTGTATGAATTTTTGTAGGTCTGAGAATCGGCCAATATCTGTTTTTCACACCCCTCAATGATAAGAGTAACCCACGCTTAAATATTTATGTTTAATTTTTTTTAACAATTTGTTTTATTATGATTCATTATTAAAAATACGTACAACTTCAAATTTTCACCCATCTACAATCATCCCCTGTCTTAATATCGCGATTTTAATATTATTCTGTTCCGTCCACAGATCCGCTATAGGGTTGTAAGATGGCAATCGAAAATAATTATTATTGTTGTACGATCAATTTAATATACGATATATTTGGTAAATCTGAGAATTAGTTTTCATCTATTTTTTATACCCCAAAAATTTTAATTATCCAATTTTATTTTGTTACTTTATATGGCAATACAATGTTTGCTGGGTCAGCTAGTATTGTATGTAATTTTAGTTGGCAGAAATAAAGATATATTATTATTAATTATGTAAGGAATTATTGATAATTTAATTTATAAATAAAAATTCTTGAAATTTTTCAGGTGACATTGACAATTCTAGATATTAACAAAGAGAACCTATTGAAGAGTACAGAAGACGGTCACGCGACTCAAGTACTGACGAAGTACCTTGATGGAATATACAACGACGAGGCTACGGCTTTGTCTACCGAGCCACGCGCTGCAGACAAGGTAACATTTAGTGCCCACTGTTTCTCTGCCATGTTTACGATATCGTCTGCGAATCGAAGGTGAGTGATGTATTCGCCGTTCATATTGATGCCCAGCCCGTTCCAGTCCAGAAGCTTAAAGACATCCTCCAATGCAGCGGTGAACAGCTTCGGCGATATAACATCGCCTTGTCTGACTCCCCGCTGCAGTCGGATAGGCTTCGAGAGCTGATCCTGGAGACGGACTGACATGGTGGCGTTATCATACAAACACTTCAACGCTTCGATATATCGATAATCAATGTGGCACCTCTGAAGAGACTGAAGCACCGCCCAGATCTCGATCGAATCAAAGGCTTTCTCACGCGCTGCAGACAAGGTAACATTTAGTGCCCACTGCCCATCACTATAACTATTATGCAATCATTTGATGGATCAGTGCTGGAAATATTATTGTGATGTAAGGCAACAAAAGAATTTTGTTGGATAAATGCTATTACATAGACACATGTCAAGCTAGAATAAAACTTAGTACCTAGATATAGAGTCAAAAGTGTGTTCCGAAGTGATGTAATAAAAAATTCAGACTGTTTAGAAAAAAAATTACAAGAAAAAATTAAAAACATGCAATGCCATAATGCTCGAATTATTTAAAAATATGTTATCAAGGCTATTATTATTCCAATTGGACGCTTATGCCTTATCCATTTAAGCGTGCTTGGTTGTTATGTACTATGACGTCATAGATCATAAGAAAAAGATAATTGACGTATGAAGTTTTTTTTGAAGACTTTAGCGGCGTTAAGCACATTTCTTGGTATAAAATGTTAAACTCGCGTCAAAACTCGTGACCTGATCGAAAATTAATATCACGGCAGAAATAGGCGCCATTGTGGTACTTATAATCTAGCCAGCATCCTGTGCAAAGGAGCCTCCTACTTGTGTTTGTCATAAAGAGCCTCCAATGATAATAAGCACTGATTCCTCTATTTAGGCGAACTATGAAAGTGCAAGAACAAACGAGTTATTATAACAATAATTTCAGGTAACTCGAATCCAAGATCTAGTCTACCAATCGTACCGACGGTACGGAACCAGTGTCAGTAGCGAGACCATAGAGCACCTGCGGCTCAAGCAGAGGCTGCGCGTTGTGAGACAGCTAGAAGACAGTCTGGAGAAGAATACCCTTCGAGCTCTGCAGCAGGACAACTTACTGAGCCCCAATGAGTTGCAAGTATGTACTTTTTATTGAAATAAATCAACGAAATACTCCACTCTGATTAGAGGCGTCGTTTTGTACCCTTCATCATATCAGCCGGAAGACGTCCACTGCTGGACAAAGTATTCCGGCGATCTTGACCAGATCATCGTTCCTTTCGTTTCTTTCTTCTCGTGAGGGGCCTACCAACACTAGGTGTTCCGGTACATGGTCGTCATTCAAGGACTTTACTGCCCCGACGGCAATTTTTTCGCAATCATTTGGTCTATGCCTAAATGTAGGTGGCATGGTTCTCCTACAGATTTCCTCATTTCTGATTCGATCTCGCAGGGAAATCCCTGTACCCTTAACAGTGTTAATAAGAAGACACGATTAAAATCATAGCGTGCCGCGATAAGACTTCAGTAGATGGAATCTTCTTCGATTCGATGGAATCGAGTTTTCAACTTACACCTAGGTAGCAATCGGTAGTTGTGAGATAATTTCGTTAATTGATTTTCTAAAAAATTTTGCAATGTGCAACTTTATAATCACTCAGAAGTACAGAAGTTATAATAATTGTACGAGGGAATCGAACCGGATACCGGTAGCTCGTTTTTTCGACAATTTGACCAATTTTGGTCATCATCTTATTGAAAACCAATGGCTCTCACAAAAGAAATACGTTTTTATGCCGTTGCTAGCTTGTTCATAGTTCACAAAATTAAAATATAATATGTAATTGCCTTTGATTGCAACAAGCAGTTCGAAAATAAATATATAGTATTCGCTTTAGTATACCATATAAACACTTATAATTAATTCAAGCTATTTAACAGACAAAATGATAAAACCTATGTTACGCGCCTGTACAATTCAAATGCTACAGATGGAACCTAATGGACACACTGTCTCTTATACGCCAAACGAAATTCATCATCATCATTTCAGCCGGCAGACGTCCACTGCTGGACAAAGGCCTCCCCCAAATATCGTCATGATGATCGGTCCTGCGCTGCCCATCCATCCTACTCCGGCGATCTTGACTAGTTCGTCGGTCCATCTTGGGGGGGGGGGGGGGGTACCCACACAACGCCTTCCGGTACGTGGTCACCATTAGAGGACCTTACTGCCCCAACGGCCATCTGACCGCCGAGCTATGTGCCCTGCCCACTGCTACTTCAGTTTCGCATCCATTTGGGCTATGTCGGTGACTTTGGTCCTCCTCATTTCTAATTCGATCTCGCAGGGAAACTCCGAGCATAGCCCTCTCCATTGCCCTCTGAGCAACAGCGAGCTTCCTCATAAGGCCCATAGTTAGCGACGACGTCTGTGTTCCGTATGTCACATTGGTTAAAAACCTTCGTCTTCAGACACTGTGGTATTTTGGACGAGAAGATTTTACGGAGCTTCCTGAACGCTGCCCATCCGAGTTGGATTCGACGAGTGACCTCTTTCCCGAAATTGGACCTGCCCAACTGGATTATTTGTCCAAGGTTGACGTACTCGTCAACAATTTCGAGAGTACAGTTTCCAAATGTTACGGGAGTAGGTGTGACATTGGCATTAGACATGATCTTCGTCTTGTCCATGTTCATTTTGAGACCTACTCCTTGGGAAGCTGTATTGAGGCCATCGAGCATATGGCTTAAGTCCTCCATGGTCTCTGCCATGATTACGATATCGTCTGCGAATCGAAGGTGAGTGATGTATTCGCCGTTGATATTGATGCCCAGCCCATTGGAATGGGACTTCTGGACTGGAGTCCAGAAGCTTAACGACATCCTCCAATGCAGCGGTGAACAGCTTCGGCGATACAACATCGCCATCGAGTTGAATAGCTTCTGGAGACTCTTCAGCACAAGAGTACCACCAGCTCTCAGAAGCTCGGCTGTAATTCCATCATCACCCGGCGCCTTGTTGTTTTTAAGCTATTTTAGGGCCATACTAATCTCGTACAGGCTGACGTCTGGGATATCTTCGGTATAGTGCGGGGTTAGTTTGGCTCTTGGGCCTTGTTTGTAACAGGTGCCCGTGCAGTCGTGTATAACTGTCCGTAGAACTTCTCGACCTCCCTCAGTAGTTCGCTTAGACGAAACGACCCTGCCGTCGCCTATCTTTAGCCTCGTCAGTTGGCTCTGGCCAATAGACAAATCTCGTGCGAATACTTTGTTACGCTCTATGGCCGCCTTCACAAAATCTGTGTTATGGCGGCATATATCGCGAGTCAATGACTTGGAGATTTGTCTATTTAGCTGCCTATACTGTGGGACGCATCGTCCGGCAACTGAAGGGCCATTTGGCGTCTTACATCCATCAATTTGAGGGTAGAGTCTGACATTTTTCCGGTTCTTTTTGAACGGCTAGTCTTTAAGAACTTAGACCCTTCCGTTTGAACAGCTGCCACGAACCTGTTATTAAACTCGTCCACGTCAACGCATTCACCGAGGCATTCGAAGCGGTTTTGCAATTCGAGTTGAAAGTTTTCCGGGTTTTTGGTTCTGGATGGGTGCAGGCCGGAACTTAGAGCTTCACCATTCGAGACCGCTACAGTTTTAGATTTATATTCAATGTGCCTCTTACTATGCGGTGAGTTTATTACATACACATCAATGAATACGAGTATATGTCTTTTGGTCGACATGATGAAGTCAATCTCATTTTTGGTGGCACCATCGGGGCTGATCCAAGTCCATTTGCGTTGTACTGGCTTCAAACGAAATTAATACATTAATAAAAAGCTTTTTGTGATATAATTTATACCTATACTGGGTAATTTTACAATTTGTAAAGACCATAAAGATCCAAAAACAAACCTTTAGTGGGACGTGAATACTTCACCAGATTATAATTACTAACAAAACTAAATGTTTTCCACATATAACACTTTGCATTTGCAAAGTATGTATATATATTTTAAATAATAACAAGGAAATACCAATATTTGCCGAACAAATGATCCCAATCGCTTTTCCCGCCTGCACCATATCATCCTGCTTTCGCTACAAAGTGCCTGCTCCTTAAAACGACAAAATCATGCGCTAGCTATTTGAAAATTGAAATATTTTTAGGGTGTTTCTAAACGTGTGTAAGTTTTTAAAATAGAATGTTCACTAAAGCAAATCAGTTTCAATTGCTCGCATATAACGAAGAGCGATTCGAATCGTCGACGATCAAGTTATCTCCGATCGGCTTGGTTCTTTTGGATTGCCTAGAGATGTGGGATACCTTTACTTCTTTTACCGTATTTATCACTGGAATGCTCAGATGAGCTGTTCGGGTTCATGTTGACTTTTGGAATTCTACAACAGCATTTCTTGCCTTGCACAGGCCCTTTGTGTAGTCATTTACTGGCTGCAGTTTTTCGGCACCAATACGATTTAGGGGCCTTCAAGATTAGATCATAATCCCGACTTAAAAGCGGGCAACGCATGTCTTGACCATTGGGCGGTTGTTTCACCACTTTCCACTATGGCTCGTTTCCCCCTTCTTATATGAAAATAAATAAACGAAATAAAATTTAGTATTTTTTGCAGGAATTATTGAGTATAATTCGTGAAGAACTGTTTTGGGCGAAGCGCGTTCCCTCCGAACGTATGGAGGCGCCGTACGAAGCATACCGGCTGGATTATGTTCAATTCAAAAATCTATTCACGGCCTTGTCACCTTGGGCTAAGGGCGATTACGCTGAACAAATCTCTGTTAGGTTGTTTAAGGTAAATACACTTAATTTTATTGTTTCGCCTTCGCGTTGTTGTGATATTAATAAAATTAATAATATTAATACCGATCACGTCGCCACGTTCCAGCTGATGGACCACGATGACGACGGGCTGGTGAGTGCCCGCGGCCTGTCGCTGGCGCTGGGCGTGAGTGCGCGCGCGGACGCCC
>CATIXQ010000023.1:7021768-7047893 GCA_949711755.1 Leptidea juvernica
CGGAGGCGTAGCGGAGATGTCGCGCTCGTCGACGTGCAACGTGCGGCAAAGACGGAGGCGTAGCGGAGATGTCGCGCTCGTCGACGTGCAACGTGCGGCGCACGACCACCAGCACGATGCCACCACGACCCGCTCCCTCGCGGTCCGCGCGATATACTAAGTATCTTGAATCGAAAATTTCGTAATCAAAAATTCCTGGCAGAAGCCATGTTTCTGTCAAACAAATAACGTCATAATCATTTGAAAGTACATTATTTAAAAAGGCATGTGTTTTGGTTCGTAAACCACGAACATTTTGATAATAAACCTTAATACCCATAATTAAAATAAAAAGTAGATACTTTATTTCTTATTAAGAGAACTGTTTCAGATTTATTATTACGAATACAGAACACTAAAATTTTTGGACTATAGGTGACTAATAATAATTTGAAATGAATTAAGTATTTTTTAAGATCGTAATCAGAGCACATTTTCAAAAAATTGTTTGTTAAGCACTACAATGATGTAATAGAGAGTAATTTATCTATTAGAAGGAAGCAAATTATAGAAGCTAATTCTTGTAATTTAATTTGGTTCAATGATTTACAAATTTTGCCTATCGCTTTAACTATGTAAAAGCTGTTATAATATAGCATTTTTACAGACATACTACAAGACTGTAAAGATATTAATATAATGAAGTAATAACAAATAATTCTAATTAAAAAGTAAATAAAAGGTTTCAAAGTTGGAATTAAACAAGAAAACAAATAAATATTATTTAACACAAAGTAAATATAAATATTTACAAACTGTCTATTATCACTTACTTGATTTTCTTTAAATCGTCTTCGGTATTTATATAGATAATTGGTGAGTCAGCCTTTCGTCTAACCATTATTGTACAATTACGCACCCAGCACATAGTGTAAGTATTCTCTTTGGCCAGTTGTTTCGCACGACGGAGTAGGTTTTTATTTTTGCTGGCAAGATGGTCGTTCGCATATACCTTATTGTCACAAGTAAAGCCTAGATCGGAAGCAGTCAAGTCCTTATTCTTTCTTAGAGCGTATAGAAACTCGTCCTTTTTGTATCTAGCTTGAAGTTTGATTACGATCGGTTTGGGTTTCTTGTGTTCGTTGGTGGTTTTAACAGCTACACGGGTGACGAAGTCTAGGTCCAATGACGGGTTGATGTTATATCCGCAACACTTAGCTAACATGTTCACTAAGTCAAGTAGGTTTTCATCCTTTTTTCGGGAATCCCTATTATTTCAATATTTGAACGGCGCACCCATTGATCTTTACGATCGTTTTCTTTAATTAATGAACACAACTCTTTTTTAACTTCCAAACACTCTGACTTCAAACTATTATTGTCGGTTTGAAGTGATTCAATCTTAGTATTATGAGCGTTAACAGACAATTTTATCTCCTCAAATTTTTCATTGAACCACGTCATTGACTCCTGAAGGCTTGCGATTTGCTGGTGAAAGTCTTTTAACACCTTATTAAATAATTCTTTTATTGTTTTTTTAATCATAGTTTCTAGGGTTTCTGTAATTTTGACCTGCATCTTTTCCAGATTATCCACAGTAACGTATTTACTACTCTGAGGGGTTTCAACCTGTCTCTTGCGTTGAGTAACATTATTATCACTTTCCTTGGAGTTATTAGTTGGAGCCATAGATGTGAAAGCCGAGGATGGCAGTGCGTTAATATAGGTTCAAGTAATATGTTACGCGCAGTGCATACAAAAAGTTCACGTTCCAAGCCCAATACGATTCAAATTCAAAGTAATAATAAAACAAGCACACGCAAAACGGCTTAATATTTATTTATTTAGTTTTAGTTAAGTGTCTTATATGATGATTTAGTAGTAACTCCGCACTCGTGTTCACTAGTGTTGCAGTTGCTATGGGCTTTCCCGTATAATGGTCACCAATTTGTCCGCTTACTCCCTTCTAATATACTTATAAAAAAACTACAATCTATTACCAAAAAGGAGAAATTTACACGGTAAAAAAAACAGTGACAGTAACTCCCACTGTATCTTCCACACTCCTCTTTATGTATAAATTAATATAAAAAATAATAATCGTAAGTGAAAAAATCTATTCAAACAAACACCACGTCTTGGTGTCCAGTTGTATTTCCAGCAACATCGTAGAATAATGTCAAAAAGCTTAGCGAAAAGATACAATTTGCGTAGATCTGTCATGGGTTATTTTGTAGAATTAAAATATTTTTCATGTTGTGACGTCAGTTGGACCCGAACGGTAATACGGTGGAGGAGAATATTCCTCAAGACGAGGAAGATGGAGAGTGGTCCATCACCCTGGAGCAGTTCTTGGCTACCATGCTAGCCCAGCCCGCTGTCGAGGAGTTTTTCAACAAGCAGGTGATGACAAAATATTGTTATACAATACTTACTAGCAGGAACCTCGGCCTAGTTATTTACAAAAACATGTTTTTCATTATTACTACTACACTGTTCAACATGATCCTTACCGGTATATGAAAGGCCGCGTATTATTCATTGATCAATCCCCGCCGCACTTAACATCATGATCCAACTGCTGATTCCTTCAATATTCACGTAAATAAAACCATGACAAGTCGAAAGAACATTGAATAGATATTGGTTAAATACAGTTCGCGGAGAGTTGATTAATGGAATTCGAATGGAATAAAAGTCGTTATTTTGAGATGTTCAGTATATTTTTCTAGTTTCATCGGAGACGTAAATTAGACTGATGGAATCAAATAATATAATAAATGTGAATGAATCTGAATAACAAATATTTTACACGTATTAGGTATTTTAATACTTATTTAATTCAATATATTGATGGATCTCCATTAAATGTTAATTTTTTTATTTGATACACTAATCAATTTGTTATTTTTAGTGATATGATAGCTCACTTCTCGGTTTAATTATACAAATTAAATTTGTAAACAATATTTATGAAAGATGCGCGACTCGAAGCTGCGACCTCTCGACCTTCATTCCGAACCCTCTTTCCAAGTGAGCTAACCGTTCGAGTACGCATGAGTTGATTTTAGTTCATCTTGTTCAACTCTCGGGTTGTGGCTCGGACGGAATCCGAGAGGTCGCGGGTTCGAGACCCGCATCGTTCATAAATTTTGGTTACAAATTTATTTTGAAAAACAAAATTTTATGAACGATGCCGGACTCGAACCCACGACCTCCGGCATTCCGTGCCGGTGCTTTAACCAACTGAGCTAACCGTTCGAGGACCGCCTCGTTATAAAATTCTGTTTGCTTTGTTCAACTCTCAGGTTGTGGCTTCATCTACAGGATCTACTTTACAGTTGATAACCTGCTCAACCGAAATATTTGCATATTAGGAAATTGACTTGAGATGTCGCTCTTGTAAATCTAAGCAATATGTTATGTTTATAAAGTGATAACCCTCACTTCTAGGATTAATTTAATTTGTATGATACACTAATGTTTATTTTAAAGTGTTGTTTGTATTTGTTACGTCCGGATAGACATCGCTGTTGCCGCAGCTGGAGGCCCTGAGGCAGAGGGATAGACTGCACTCTGTGTCGTAGATGAGTGACTCCGTGTCGCACTGGTCATTCGTAAGCATGGAAAATTTTGTCAACGTGGCGACTAAATTACACTTATATAAAAGTATCTCATGAGTGTTTTAATATCTAATTATCAGCAGTTGCATACAACACTTTATCTACACCTATAATATGTTATGTGGCAATAAGCAGTTTTAGAATATTTAATAGAGGATTTAAAGCATGTGTGTCGATAAAGTATATTAAACATTTAATTGATCCCTTACAGTAATAATTGTATTTTAATAACGGCGCTCAAGTCTCGTGTTATCGCGCACGAGTAGAACGATCAAACACAGTTTAAAATAACAGCGACCTCCCGGAAATGCGATCAAGTAGAGTATTAAGTTATGAGATCTAAGTTCTACCGCTATTGTTCCTTCAATTTCTGGGTTACAAAATATACCTTCTTCAGTATCAACTAAGTAAATATAACTAAAATCTTAACATTTGAGTGAATATTTTTTATTACCAACATACCAAGTCACTTGATATTGTGTGAATTTGAATAATACGTATTGTAAATATGTATTAGTGTATCAATATTGTTAATTAGATAAATAAGTCTGCCATATTATGTATAATATATTCAATAAGTATTGAATAACTTAGGATATATTACAACAAATAATGTTAATGCTGCCTTTATAATTTTTGTCTATACTGGGATTATATTATATTAAACTTATTATTACTTCACACACAACTGTTAAACTGTCTAGTGTAATTTAATATTTTATGAATTCGTTATGTACATATGCCTATGTATATAGCAATGGCTTGTATGTTATATTCTTAAAAATATTTTGAATTTGACATACATTTTTTTTGTGTGAACGGATTTAAATAAAACACTAATATTTCATTATTCTTTTGAGTTTCCTCGAATATCTTATATGTATAGACATCGAGCTATTGGTGCAATGGTAGAAAATTACCAAACTAATTGAGCGATATATTTTTCGTTGAACAAGTAGAATCATGGTTTTGTTTCCCTGTCGCTGTTTTAATGTGGTATATTTACCGATGTGACTTACTAGTACGCTCGTGGGGTGGGTACGTTAATGACGAGGTTTTGTAAGGTTTTGCGTCGTAGCGTAAGCTTTTAAGGAAAATATATGTTCGTCAAATCACTTGAAATTATGTATAGAAATACACTATAATAGAGTGGATTTGAAGATACAATTACCTTGTATCTAGTAGGTATGTGTAGTGTGGTGACGTCACAGCTGTGAACGACCTCGCTCCGCGGCGCCTAGCTAAATATAAACTTATACTTATAAAATATCTACGTCTAAAATTATACCTCGTATTCAATATATTTTATCTATTTATTTTGATTTTAATTGAGCATACTGTAAGTTAAATCATCGATTTGATGATATTGTTCATTGATATTTTAGAAAAATATCGTGAAACTCTTAGTTCCTTGGATGACATGGCAGGATATGTGCTCCCATTATCCAATTGGACGGTAATGGGAGGATGCTATTGGGCAACCAATCATCTGTGAGTATCTTGAACGATTCGTTTGAAGTTTCAGGGTAAGAGAATATAAATAAGAATATGAAATGAGAATGAACAACAATAAGTAGAGTTTGTGGTAGGTCGTAGTTCGTAACGAATGGTGCTTGGCTTGCAGTTGATATTTATAATGAGTGATGCTTGTATTTTTATTATTCTAACTAGATATCATATGTTACCATAAAAAAGCTAATTATGTAATAAAATATTTAAATATAATACTAATTGTAATATATGAACAGCAATCTAGCTTGTATAAAAAAATTGTATTTTATAAAGATTAAGTTCTCAGGTTTAAAACAATATGACAAAAGGAGTATACAATATATTATATATAACTATATTCCTAATTCATTCATTCATTAAAATGATACACGGGTAGAGCTATCTAACGTTAATCGTAAAAAAATAATTCTAAAATTTAAAGTAAGTAATGTAATGCGCTGTATGATGTGTCCGGGTATGACTTAATACCGTTGTTACAGGATGGTGTTTTTCAGATAAGTATTTTAACTGACAAGTTATGTACAAAACTGTAACAATTAAAACATATGGCAGTAAATAATAAATTATTCGATTATAAAGAACTCGATTTTATTCGAACAAAATAACATATGAAAGCAACAATAAGATAAACACACATTTATATTTAAAAATGTCGGCTGTTTAAAAGGGTTGATAAGTGAAATTACTTGACAAACCTTGAGATATCGGTGCGTCATGACCCGACACATTGTACACCAAACTCACAAATCCACTAAAAACTAACGAAAAAATATTCTTTTAAAAATGTTCACCGGTAATTATTATCATATGTATATAATGTATAAATAATTTGTTATTTTTGTTTGTACAGAAAAGGCTTAGTTATAATTTGGTTTGTAGATAATATAATATGTATATTACGCTTTAAGGAAAACAAACGGATCTTAGTTTAATTCCTGAAATGTATGTAGATAGGTATAAATATTGTCCCTTCGAAGTTATATAATAATCCGTATATTTCCATCATCTATGCACTGTTGTCGCTTACATTTAACGAGTTATCGTTGAATTATTGTCATAAAAAATATATTTTTAAAATGATATTCCTCACTTCTGGGAATAATTATACAAATTAAATTTGTAACCAAAATTTAATTTGTATTTCCGAAATATTTACATAAATTATTCTTATTTAACCCTATGATAGTAAATTTTTGAGCATAAACAAACTGCTTACGTAAACTTTGAGAGCGAAAGAAAGTAAAGATCAATGTTGATTTAATGTTCGTTATAATTTATTGAAGAGTAAATCACATCTAAATTACTTTTGAACGTAGGTACCTGAAGAATTGGTTAGTTATTTCATTAAATCATCCATATATTCTTACTTTTTATAATCTCTTACACAGATGAAGTGTCTATAGTTTTATATTAGTTTCGAATATTTTTTTGTTATCCATAATATAGCACATTATAATAAAACTGTGCGGCCCCTGTATCGGCCACACGTAGTTGTAAGTCTGAATAATAAACACATTCAACATTAAACACAGTTTTATTTAAAAAATAAGTTGATTACAATTACAATTGTTTTATACATCACAATTGGTCGTATGCTATATGTATATTATCATTTTCATCATCATCAACTGGAAGACGTCCACTGCTGGACAAAGGTCTCCTCCAAAGATTTCCACGACGATCGGTCCTGCGCTGCCCTCATCCAACCTATTCCGGCAATCTTGACCAGATCATCGGTCCATCTTGTGGGAGGCCTACCAATACTACGTCTTCCAGTTCGTGGTCGCCATTCGAGGACGTTACTGCCACAACGGCCATCTATCCGTCGAGTTTTGTGCCCTGCCCACTGCCACTTCAGTTTCGCAACCATCTTGGGCTATGTCCTTTGGTTCTCCTCATTTCTAATTCGATTTCGCAGGGAATCTCCAAGAATAGCCCTTTCCATTTCCCTCTGAGCAACCATAAGCTTAGATATATATAAATTTAAAAATAATAGTATTTCACTGTCCAAGCATCTTCTTCAGCCCGGCGTACTCAACTGTGTCCACGAGTCCTAAGTACTGCTTGCCTACGTTTTAAGTCAACTGTGTCAATTCTGTTAAATCGACGAAGGCGTTATTTATGTTTATTACTGCATTCACAGCTACCGTCTTCGTTTTAAGTCAACTGTGAGCTGTGAATGAATTCGGAAAGAGAAGAGTACAAATCGTAGCATTTCCTATGATGTGAACAATATTCGCTGCCGTTTCCAAGTTGTCCAAGTTTCGTGAGGAAGCTTGCTGCAAGCGTACACCAAGCATGAGAAATACGTCTACGAAGCTAACGACTCCGTGGAAAGACAATAGACAATTTTAGAGTTGACATTAAATTAATTTTTTGTATCCTAAATAAAATGTTGAATATTTAGATAATTTACTGACATGTACCGATAATTTACAAGGCTATTAACGTGAACTGCAGAATGCTTCAAAAAAAAAAAGAATCAACTCATTCTTACTGAACAATTACATTAGGCAACATATTAATTTCTACCAGTATAATACAATATCTAACAATTAAAAGTATAATTAAATACAATTATTATTGAGTATGTTTTGATATAAGTTTCATGTATGTTAATTTATTTGGCAAATTTGAGAGACCAGGCGTAGTTTGATTTCACTCCAGCCTTGTTCGGGAGATTAATGTATGTTCTATCTTTCTCGATTTTCCACTGAAAAGATAAAAAAAATATTATTAATATTTTCTTATGCATATGAGAGCTTCTTGTACCTATAACGCAAAAATGTACGGACGGAATGTTATCGGTACAATTCTTAAGGCGTTACTTGGAAGTAAACCTTTAGTTATTGTCGGTCTTGGTACTTTTCTTTAGAGTTACTTTTAAATGTGAATTCATGTCGGTTATTTATTGAAATAAATAAAATTACATGAAAGGATTTGAAACGTACGCCAGCATATTTTTATTATATTCAAGTATTAACTTCAATCGCGCGTAAAGACCGACTATTGCGTACATTTTATCACATCCTATCATATTAAAATATAACTTAGATTACATTCTTCTTTCTCCCATTCAACATCCCATTTTATAAATTAGGAAATTTAGGATTCTGAACTGAATTGAATGAAACTGATTCTATCTTAAACACACTAGAAATATTTCAATAATTGTCAATCGAAAAAAAAAGTTTTACAACTTGACGTTATACGTTTTTAATCAATAGGTATTTTTAATAACATGAAATATACCAACAGTAGTAAAGGCTAGCTGAATAGATTCTGATTAATTATAAAATTATAATCTTCCGATAAAATAAAATCGGAAATTAATAATTTCATCAAAAACATAACTCAGTGCTTCTACCGTAATAAGTTGTGAGATCCCTGTAATACCAAGTCGGAAAATCTTTTCTACACGGCCGGCAACGCTTCTATGATTCCTCTGGTGCTGTAAGAGAATGTGGACGGCGGTGATCACTTAACATCAGATGACCCGTAAGCTCGTTTGTCCTCCTCTTTCATATAAAACACCGGGTGAGTTAATTAAAGTTGTGAGTAAAAGCTCCGGTCTACAGTACAATACATTGATATTACACCGCGATCTGCGCATGTCACCCCACAGCTGCCGAGAGAAACCCACGTTTTATCTTCTGCTCACTCATACAGATATACGCTATAGTTCTCCCGTACAAACACGACTTAGGAACATTCAATCTTAGAGCATACTCCCAACTTAAAGGACGGCAACACATATTTTCATCCCTGGTGGTGCAAATGTCAATGAGCACTTGTCTCACCTCTTGTCCATTTGCCCCCTGTTATATAAAAAATATTATTTACACAGATATTTCAAGTATTAACTAAGTGTTGGACAGACCTTGATGTCCTATGACGCTCACCTTATCTACGTATGTTATTGTAGTGAAGTACTTGACAATAAATATTTACGCTATCATTAAAAACTGCTAACAGCACTTAACACACATATCTGACCTGCAATTCTCCTTCATGGCCCAGCAAGGTCGCAACGATAGTATCGTCGTGAAGAAAAGTCGTGGTATCTGAAATATTCAGGACATTGTTTTCTGGCCATGTGAAGAATGTTGCGTATACTGCCAGAACTGAATCAGACTTGGTGGGTATCGATGTGGGGTTCAGTCCGTCGTATTCTGCTTTGGTGCAGGTGTACCACACATCACCATTTGTCGTGTCGTTCTGGTGGAGCCAGGGTGAGGTGCCGTAGATGGCCTCTCCGTTAGTCTCCAACCACTCGCCAAGCGCTAGCAGCCGCTCTTGAAATATCGGCGCAATTGTACCTTCCTTAGTTGGGCCAACGTTAATTAACGCATTGCCTGAAAATGTTAACTAGTATAACATTTTTTATGATAGCACTCAATGAATACAGTCAATGGTTCCATTAAAATGCGAACTCCCATTATGACAGTATTATTTAAACCTATAAAATCTAAGTAATATTTATATTAATTAATGGCCTTTATTAGCCGATCTATGGATAAATATTAAAAAATTATAACACGATCATTATGTTTCAACATAATTAATTAAAACTTGGTTTAAAAAAATAATATGGGTGCATAATGGGGATGCTGGACAATGAGCTGCTTCTGGGGCTTCTACTGTGTCTTTTAAGCAACATTCAACATTCAATTTTGAGTTAAAGTTACAATAGTTGTTAAAACATAGATTTAACTCAATAATTTTACATGCTATGAGATTAATCATCAAAAATGATGACCATTTAGACTTTCGATATTTTTTCTTGCTATTGCATATTTAAAATGATCATAACACGTTTATATTTATAAACAAGTTCATGGATAAATTCGTAAAACTATTTTAATGGCCGTCAGATATATGTAGGCTATGAATAGTGGAGATAACAAGGAAGATTATATAGTGGGTAATAGCACCAAAAGCAAGCAGAAATTAGATGAGCATTGCTACAGTTTGGAAGAGACAGAGAGAGGGGATGATGCTTCTACTTTACGGAAACCAAATGATAAAACAATATAATGTGAAAAAAAAAATTTTAAAACAAACTTATTTGTCCAGAACTGATTAACTACATTAGATCAAGGATCGCGATTTGTGATAATTGTGATCTATAATAAATGAAATGAAACCTGTTTGTAACATTATCTTCAGCCCACTGTTGTGGTAAATTGAATCATATTATGATTCATGTTTGTTCAAACATGGTTGAGAGATATACAAATACAATCTACACCCTAATCCACCCACAAATAGGATTACTCGCAGCAAGTGACCAATTAACTACTCCTATCTTTGCATCTAAATTTGTGCGTGAAGAATGATTGCAGAAGACTTGTTAAGCAACATCTTACCTCCGCAGCTGACAGTAGAGACAACTTCTAGGAGTAATTTTTCTATGGTCAAAATATCTTGAATATCCATGTTGCGTCTGAAGCCCCATGACTTTGTGTCCACAGTGAATGCATTTTCCCACTTGTGGGATTGAAGCTTGCCTGGATTATATCTATCTGCACAGTTATAAAAATCTCCATGATGGCATGGTATACCAATACCCCATCTATCATTTACAACTATGTCATCCTTTACTGGACTATCATTATACAACCAAGCAAGGAGATCCGTAGAGTTCCAATACACATCTAAAGCTTCCCAGTCGCCATCTGACCACAGCACAGATGGTTTGTAGTCATTTATTAGCTGCTTTATGTCCGGCCACAATTTTGTTTGTGGGTAATTCTTTGATAAGAACAATGTTCGCTTATCTTCTAAGTATATTGGGTTGTACCATTCGTAGAGGGAGTGGTATACTCCAAACTTCATTCCTTGCTTTCTAACAGCTTGTGCTAGATTTCCTACAAGGTCTCGCTTCGGGCCAATATCTACTGAATTCCAACTGAAGGATCGCTTTGATGGGAACAATGTGAAGCCCTCATGATGTTTACTTGTAAGTACAATATATCTGTTAAATACAATGAATATGATTATAAGAATACTTTTAAATGAAATATTTAGACAAAAAAGATAATAAGTCACCAGATGGGAAGTGCTCACCAACATGGTTTCCTGCAACACAAGAGGAATCCAAGACTGTTGTTGTGCTTTAACAAGGTTGAACACACTTTTTGAAAGTACTTATATATATATAGATCTCTAGACACAGCCAGATGAGGTTTTTTCAATTTTTTTTTCACCTAATATAATGAATTACAAGATTGGTTTTGCTGAAAAACCTTTCTTGGTTTTTCTATTTTATTCTAATTTTATTGTTTCATATGTTATGATTTCAGCTGATGGCCTCATTGCCTATGCTCAGAATAAATAAAGTATGTACTTTAAATTAAAAAATAAAATATGACATACTTAGCTCCAGCCTTATTAAATAATGCTGCCCACTCATCAGGATCAAAGAATTCAGCTTTGAACATGGGTGCAAATTCCTGATAGGTAAATCCAGGATAATTTTTTTTCATAAAGTTTACATATTTACTATTACCGCCTGAAATAAAAACGATTTTCTCAATATTTTTAATGCAACCAAAAAATAAAAACCAATGAATTAGCCGACATTTAACACAACTTACTGATAATATTTTAAACATTGTTTCATTATATTACAAATAATAATACACAATTTAATAGTTTGAAAGTGTTTTTACGTACCTATCCAGTTACTCCAAAACCATTCTGATCCAAAGCTTGGAACTGAATATACGCCCCAATGCAGGAAAATGCCTATTTTGGCTTTGTCGTACCATTCAGGTAAGGGTCGGGAATCTAAATCATTCCAATTTGCCGAATATTTTTTAGAAACTTGCTCGTTATATGATTCTATTACGATATTATTTTGCTCTTGATCACCCAACGATGCACCGGTTATACAAAATATTAGGCACGCAATAGAATACAACGTACGTAATATTCCCATTTTTAAGAACTGCAATTAATGTAATTTATTATTTAAAAATAACGAAACCCACCTTCATACATTTCTTTTATATGAATTATCATTTACCGCCGTTGAACTTTAAAAACTTGTCACAATCAATTCACACTTCATGACAGATGACTTCACAGAGCCGGTCGTTGACATCACAATAATCTATGCTTTATGTCTTTGACCGTACAACAATGAACAAACCAATCACTAATCAGCCACATTGCTTATAGTATGTTTCTTAATAGGTACTTATCCGTTAATTTAGAAAGTATCTTTTCCCAAAAGAACATTTTGACAACTTCGTAATGACTATAGGTAATTATAATGTGTAATTTTTTAATAATTTTGTATAGGTAGGTATTCAATGCTTCAAATTTCGTAGGTTCTTACCAATTTAGAAAAGCACGAATAATTATAATAGTAGTGTTAACTCTGCAGACACTCAATGATAACTGATTACTCACTAATGATTTGTAATGGAATAACAACATTTAACTTAGATAACTACTAGAACTTATTATATTATTTTGTAATTAATATAGTAATGTAGTTGTGTTAGTACCTAAGCGTTAAAATTTCGCGCCTCAGATTGCAATACAAATATTAGTCAAAGGCCGAGAATTTTCTTGATAAATTACTTACTTAGCTTTCAAAAGTATATGCTTACCTAATATATATTTTTTTAATAAGGGATGAGACGAGTAAAGCGTTAAACTGATGGTAATTGATACGCCCTGCCCTTTACAATGCAGTGCGGCTCAGGATTCGGCTCTGTGCGGCACTACAATTGCGCTCGTCACCTTGAAACATAAGATGTTAAGTCTCATTTGCCCAGTATTTTCACTAGCTACGACGCACGAAACACAGTAATGTTTACACATTACTGCTTCACGGCAGATATAGGCGCCGTCGTGGTACCCATTATCTAGCTGGCATCCTGTGCAAAGGAGCCTCGCACTGGCTATTATTAATAGGTATTTTATGATATTAATTTTTGTTATTTGTATAAGTTACCAACGTCGAGCTTTGCCTCAGTGCTTTAGCACATCACATCATGCTCAAATATTAAGCTCATACTAAAGAAGAAGGTCTACCCAGCTGTAGAACTCACTGTCTCGAGCACGTGCGTTAGGAACCCGCAAACCTCAGACTATACAACACGTTTTGTCTTGTCTATTTAATGGAATATGAGGCCAATGAGCGTAACAGTCAACGGATGGCAGGTAATTGTGTGTATCCAGCTTTACACGGTGCTGAGTCGTATTGGAAGAACCATTTTTGGTAATGGAACATGGTGTTGTTAAAAGGCTTGAGCACTATGTAAAGATTTGTATCTAGATACACCTGGTCAATATTTGACAGTTATTTTACAAAAATATGACTCAATCAGTCACCCACCAATCCATCAGTGAAGTCAGATAACGCCCAGCCCCACGTTGTACTCTGCTGACTAATCGAGAAGCTTCTATAAAAGCTTTGAGCATAGTTTTAGATAATTAACAATATATTTGTGTCATGAGCTCACGCATCATACGGACTTTAATGGTTTTACATAAGTAGGTGCTTTATAAATTTATTAGGATAATCTATATTTATTTCTAACACTTCTTTGATCGCCTTTTCAGTACCAATACCTACTATTTTTCTGCTACAAATAGCGAATAATTCATAATTCATTGTGCCACTTCATGGCACATATTACATTCGACCAAGCAATCCAAAGCGGATAGAGTTTCAAATATTTCATTTGACCATAACAACTTTCTTGAAATTCGATTATTTATTACACACAAAAAAACACGCTATTACACACGAATAACAAGTAACAAATACGTAGATAATATTGTGTTTTTTTAATATAAAAGTAGGTATTATTGCAAGACAAGTATATTACTTACATTAGAGTATAAATTAGGTACTCTAGTATATATTATAGAAAGGCTAAGTAAACAGTATCTGTTTATTACCTTTTCTATATACCAATACGGCGAGAAGATACTTGCTATCAATACTTTGTAGGCGTTAATAGTGCGTTTTGAAAAACATTTCAACAAACAACAACAAAAAACGGTTTTCAAGTTTATTGGTAAGTAACAAGTTATCATTTGTCCGCCATTGTTTTTATGCCTGCTAATTTGATGTAAATTTCAGCTTTTTAATGGTTCCACGCAGTGTTGCCAGATACGAAAGTTGAAAATGCGGTAGCGCTACTTTAAAAATGCGGATTTTCAACAAAAAAAGCGGAACTTCTTGTTTAAACATTATATATTAACATGAACAATCGATAATGTACCTAACATTATCGATTGTTCTTTATTCTTTTATATGTTTATTCATACCAAGAAAAGAGATTTTATAAATTAAAGGGAATATGTCAGTGATCATAAAAAAATCTGAGTGTTTAAAAGGAATTTTATTCTTATTACTTATTCGATGGAAAACACATCCTCAGCATTGTCTCCCGACCCTTCGACCTCTGCTTTTGGAATGTTGTAAATCTGTTTGACAGTCATCTTTGCCAACATGTTTTGGAGAAGCTTTGAAATTTTTGGAACAGACCCTCATTTTTTCTTACAGCCTAGTCCGCCAAATGAACTCCATTGACTGTTGGTGTAATAAGACGATTTCGCTTGTCAGTTTTTATATTATTTATTTTTGAAAATTTCCTCTTATAATCTGCATTTTAAATAAGAACTGACAGAGCTTTGAGCGAGAAGTTAGGAAGATTTGTGAACAGCCGTTCAGCATTTTCGTCTTTCACCATTCATTCAATAAGTCACTATTTTTTCGGGTACTACTGTTACAACAGTCTTTTCAGAATGGAAGTATTCATTCAACCGAGTAAATTTTCAACTTGTTCAAAGTTGAACATGACATGGAACTAACTAGTCTCAAAAAAAGCGGTACATCTGGCAACGCTGGTTCCACGCCAAATTTTTTGCAGATTGACAGCGCACCGAGTAGCATAACATTAATAACATAGCATTAACATTCATAAGTGTCGTTTTGATCTAATTGAATAAATGATTTTTCTTTCTTTCTTTGTTATTAAATTCGCCTTGAATAAGCATTCACAGCTGTCGTGTGAGCTTCTTTCATCTTGTATTTTTATAACTATTCCATTTTTCGTTTTAGAGGCACGAAACACTAAAAATGTTCTGGCCAGATTATATAAACAAGCAAGATGAAGTTAAGAAAGATATATTTATGTGGATTGAATAGGACAAAATAACTTACAACAAATAATATAACTTTATTTAAAATGGACGAGGACAAACGAGCGTATGTCACTACCGCCCACGAAACACTAGAGGAATTCCAAGCACACTGCCGGCCCTTTACATAGGTGTAGGTAGTAGCGTAGGGCGTACATTAATTTGAATGAACCTACTACTACCCATGTCGTATCGACCTGCAAACAGCTCATTACACAGTTTATGTTGAAGAAAGTTGTTAGACAATCACACATCCAGTACTGTTAGATGATATGTATTTAAATTAGCAGCGTGCAGTGTGGTTTTACACTTCGGCCGCAGAAAAATGTTAAAACAGATCTTCGGAAACTCCCGCTTTTTTAAATTTCAGGAGGTATGTACGGTATGTACGGTATGCAGGTATATACGGCAGTTTATGCCAGTATCGTTGAAATGAAATGTATTTATTGCGTTGAATACAGCATAGGTACATTATAGATCTTAAATTTATTTATTTTTATAAGTGAATTTGCCAGAAACTGTCATAACCATAATGTTAACACCAGGAACAGACATAAACTTATGATGCCTACTACTCGGCTAAGTCGAGTTAGTAAGTCTTTTGTGGGGCGATGTATATGCTTTTACAACAAAATCCCAGAAAATGTTCAAAACAAAAGTATAACGTTATTCAAAAGAATTGTTAAAAAACGTTTGTGTGGTAAAGGTTACTATAACATAAATGACTTTCTTAATGATACCACAGATTGGGAATGGAATGACCGCCCTCAGGCTATTAAATAATAACTTTAATTGTACAATATTACTTTGTAAACATATTTATTCGATGAAAAAAAAAAGCCCGCTGAGTTTGTTGCGCCCATTCTTCTCAGGTCTGAGGCATTCATTTTGGAATGGGTGGTAGTTTTTGACTTTCAATAAGTGATGTCACATCCTATTTTGAATAAAAATATTTGAATTTGAATTGCAGTGTCTTCGATCGTAGATGTTTTGGGACAGTGGCCATAAACCCGTCTATCCAGTAATCTGGTGATGAATGATTATTGAAATGATTATTTTGTTTTACAAATTTACACGCTTACAACGCTTTTTGCAATAAATGCTTATGTACTCCTGTACCATTTCCCCAGATGAGGAGACCGTCTCTGAGTACTGACGCGACATATCCATGGTACGCCATTAAAGATAACTTATTAGAAGCCATTCTGCTCAGGCTTCTAAGGACATACACAAATCTATCAATTTTAGAGCATACCTTATCAATGTCATCAGAGAGATTAAGGTCCTTATCTAAGATAACACCTAAAAATATAGTACTGTATTTTTTTTAAAATATATATTCCATTATAATTAATATTTAGATCAGTTTGTCTACGTCCTTTTACACAAAATTGCATATACTTCGTTTTCAATAAATTCATAACTAATTCATTATTATCAAGCCAATTAATAATATTTTTCCAAGAACAGTTAATGTCCGATTCATATTCATTTAAATTATCAGTATTACTGGACATGAGGATCGATATATCATCAGCAAACATAAAACAACGGTGTTGAGTTATTTTTTCAAAATCATTTATATAAATAATAAACAACAAAGGACCCAAAACAGTTCCCTGAGGAACTCCACTTTTATATAGAATAGAATGACTGCGTACATTGCCGTTGCGTGTAGAAAATTCCTTGAAAACCACTGAGGAAAATGTCACACTTCCAGCTTGTGGATGTGAAGAATGGTGGATTCGGTAGCGGGAATCAGGTAATAGTTTTTTGGAACACTTCTCTTCGCAAATATAACACCAAGCAATAGAGACATTCATAGAGTACTGGATCCAGATGATATGAGCAGTTGCATGTGGTCAACTGGATTGAAATGATACTGTGTGCACTAGAGCAGATATCAGAGCTATTTATACACTATGGTGTTGTATACTAGGACTCACTGAGCACAAATTCATGATATATATTAAAGCTTCTTTGACAAAGAAGGCTTACTATAGTATAGTAGTTTATATAGAGGATAATGATGCATGGTTCTTGTCTGATTCTACACAGGCCACCTAAGATATTATATAGTGTATTTTAGTTATTTTCACAGCATCATGACGTACGGTATTTTACTGTGGGGTCATGCTGCTGACATTTATATAGTGTTTGCTCTGCAAAAGAGAGCTGTTTGTGCTATATATCAGCTTGGTTATAGACAGTCTCTCAAAGAAAAATTTAAAGAAATAAATATTATGACTGTTCATTGTCAGTACATTTATGAAAACTTAATATACATTCACAAAAATCGTCACCTTTTTGCTCTTAATAGTGATTTTCATTATTATAACACTAGAAATAAGGGATTGCTTGTAACTAATTCTAGTAGGCTTCATAAGATACATAATAGCTTTAAGGGTAAAAAACTTTCTTTTTTAATAAAGCCCCAGCCACTGTTCAGTAATTATCTATAAATAAATTTAGGTATTTTATAAAAAAATGGCTCTGTCGTAAATCCTATTACTCCACAGCGTAATATCTATGTGATCGCACAGCCTGGGACTAGATTACGATTATTTTATAGCAATAGCAATGAAAGTACAAAATTGTATATTTTTATTAAAAAGAGCGCAAAAAATGAATGCTGGGAGTTTCTTGCGCCGCTTCTTCTCTCTCAGAGTGCCATTTGTTTCCTAAGCGGTAGTAGTATCTAGTATATTAGAAATGACATCAAAAAGAATTTTAAAGGAATCAATTTTGAGAAAATAAATGCCTTTTTTTATTTTATAATGTCATTTTAAGTAGACTAAGTTGTTATATGATTTGAAAGATGGGCTGGGAGTTTCTTGTGAGTTCTTCTCCCCATCTCAAAGTCCCTTTATGGTAAATAAATATTACTTATTCTATTATCTGTGACCCTGCACATCATGCAATGCTTAAATGTGGGTTAATGTGGCTTAATAAAACAATATAATTTGTAACAAAATATATTATATTATTTACACAGTGTATAAATAAAACAAATAATCTAACTTCATCATATAAAGTATCCTGGTGCTATCAGATAGATAATTAATTCTGATACACATTTGATCACAGTTTCAGAGTCATCCATTACACAAATTAATTTGAAAACAAAATCTATGAACAATGCGCGACTCGAACCCGCGACCTCTCGCGTTCTGTGCGAGCGCTATTCCACTGACCCAACCGTTCGAGTGACGTAAAGTTCATAAATCTTTGTATTATGTAGAGGAGCCAATCTAATTCCTATTTAAGCATTTAAGCAAAAAGCAATCATATATCATGAACTTATTATGTCAAATGTCTTTGTTCAACTCTCAGGTTGTGGCTCCATCTACAGGATCTACTTTACAGGTGATAACCTGCTGACTCGAGATGCCACTTTTTCAAATCTAAACAATTTGTTTATTATGAACCCCCATGTCATGGGCTGTCCTAGTTTGGGGGTCGAGGGTAATTTTAAGCAAAATTGTATTTTTTTTTGCAACAAATAAAGATTTATTATTATTATTATTATCATCAGGTTGAACTCAAGATTTGAGCAAAGACATATCAAGATTATCAATGATATCTCAGACCAATATCATCTTATTAGTATTGTTTATTACTATTGATGAAGGTTTACCACATTTATCAACAAACCACAACAATTGCACACATTATTTCACAGTAGGTACATTGCTATGTTGTGATTTTCAGTGAATAAAAAAATATATATTTGTCATATTCATGCTATAAACAAATCTGTTCCTGATGAGGTTTAAGAATAAACAGATAATTGACCATTTGCATCGACCTCCACATGAGGTAGTGGATAGTACTGCTATGTGGTGCCAACTTTGTATGTTGAATAATCACATAAGTTGCTTATGATTACAGAAATATATTTATTTACAATAAGGGAGTGGCAATAGGAATGACTGAGAAAAAACTCCCATCTTTTAAATCATATAACAACTTAGCCTACTCAATATAATATTATAGAAGTTTAGGTGGCCTGCGCAGAAGTAGTCTACTATCTATCTACTGTAAGCCTTCATTGTCAAAGAAGCTTTAATATATTTCTTGAATTTGTGCTCAGTGAGTCCTAGTATATTATTATATCATTCATAGCTGAAGAAGGTTGTGTGTGGGAGGGGGGAAGGCTATCTCCAATAGTGTTTATTGATGGCTGGTTGTTTGCATATATCTTATCACTAGACATTGATGTGGGTTCAGATTGTGATGCTGTATACCCAACACATGGTTGATCAATTCTATTCTCACCAATCATTCCCATTTTTACTTCAAAAATTACATCTAATATTTTTTTCTTTGCAATCAAAAAATGTTTCTCATCTTTTAATGGTCGCAACTCATTTGCAATGTACTCTGCAAATACAGCATATTCATCTTTGGTTGATATTGAAGCTGAGGTTAATACTTCTGGCTTAGAAACATTTCGGTCTGTCACTTTACTATGGGACAGAAGTACATCCAGTTTACTTTCATAATTGTATGCCACATTTGACTTTGTTGTTCTATTTTCATCTCCATTATCAGACTGCAATAAAATGAAAAAAATTAATTTTATGATGGTACAAAATTGGAAAATATACATTTCATTTACAATCAAAAAGATATAGGCAGTTAATCAATACTACATTTTAAAATGTTATAATTACATTGTTTACATGAACATGCATAATATTTAATTACTTTTTATTTATTATAAAATCATGAAAGAAAATAAGATTGGAAACATGGATATAAGGCACAAACTGGTCTGTATTTATAGTGAGTGCTAAAGAAATTAAAAACCCTCATAATTCTATCGTATTTTAGTAATAACAATGATCGATAAGTAGGAAAATAATATTAGTAAGTAATAAATAGTAGTCAAAGGATGGGTTTAGGCATTCTAGACTTTATTTACTCATTAATTTTACATAGGGCCGTTGCATTTCAGTCACGAATTAAACACTCTATTTGCACAAAAAGCTTGTTCAAATCGATCAATATGGTACTTACCACTTGTACAATTCTATACGGTTTATTCGGATCTTTCAGAAAGTGTAGATATTCGAAAGCGTACCAATTACTGACATAGACGTAGCTAGGGTCATCCGCTGTAGTGCGCGATTCCCGAGCGGCCTCTCTGTTATATTGCGTACGAAGATGCTGTATTTTTTTAGTAACATCAAATACACTTATTCCTAATATGTCAGAAATGCCCAGGAGCTCCTCTTTTCGTCTCTGCTTGCTTTTCCTTGAGTCACAAAGTGAAGGATTCCACAAGGATGCATTCAATTGCAATAAGTCGATCAGTTTCAATGTCTTGTCTTTAGTCCACTCCATAATCCACTAGTTTATCAGATTTCTTGGGCTAAATTATAAGATTTTACAATGTTCTACGATCGATCGCTAAACAATTTGCTCGACTTGTTTGGGCTTGGGGCTCATTGTCATTCTTGACGTCTGACTTTCAATACCGCGAGTGTCAATTTCAATTTGGTATGACATATAATATGACATTTGGCAGATATACTAAAAGATGCTACTCACAGAGATGAACAAATTATATTATAATTATTCATTATAAGTAATCTTTAATAAAACTTATAGATCTGTAAATAATCACAACTGATGTATTGGCATTGATTTTTATAACCCCGTTCACTGGTATAACTCACAAGATAAATTTTTTTAAGATGATGGGCATATTGTTCATAGCATGTGGTGCGATAGTAAAATTCTTATTTAGAAATCAAGTCAATCTACTCTTCGGGACACTCCCTGTGATAAATGTGGAAGGAGACCTACAATAGCTAGGCTTGCACGATTTCGTATAGCCTAAGCAAGGCTCCTGAGATTATTCTGGTGTCCACTTCTTCTATATATAAATAATAGTTAAAAAAAACTAAAAACATGCATTTATAGAAACCTAACTAAAATGTACAAAATGTACGTTGCCGGCCTTTAAGGTGGGAGTATGCTTTTTTCTTGAAGGTCCCTAAGTCGTATCTGTTCGGGAAGACCGCCGCCGGTAGTTGATCCACAAAGTGGCTGTGCGAGGCAAGAAATTTCTAAATAAACGCGCGGTTGTGGAATGCCAGACGTCTACGTGATGCGGATGGTACTTTGCACGTAATGTCCGATGGTGGAATTCGGCCGCTGGAATCAACCCGAACAGCTCCTCTGAGCACTCCCGTGATAAATACGGTAGAAGATGCAGAGAGAACCCACATCTCTACGCAATGCTAAAGAATCAAGCCGACTGGAGATGATTTGATCGTCCATGATTCGAGTCGCTCTTCGTTTTATGCGGTCAAATGGAGAAGCTGGTACTGGGGAGCACCCGCCCAGAGGTGAGAACAGTAACTCCATGTGAGGCCAAATTTGCGTCTTATAAAGTTGCAGGCAGTGGCTTTTAGTGAAGTACTGTCTCGCCTTACTGAGTACACCAAGCTTTTTAGAAGCCAGTTTGGCCTTCTCTTCCAAGTGACCACGGAACTGAACGTCGCTCGATATATCGACGCCAAGTATGCCAATGCAGGCTGTGGCAGTTAGGGGAGTGATCTCGAATCGAGGGGATACGACAAAGGGAGACTTTTTAGTGGTGAACGCACAAACTTGTGTCTTCTTGGGGTTGAATTGGACTTAATTTTGTCGGCCCCATTTCGAGCCTTTGCAAAGCATAGTCTCGATTTCAGACACAAGTTTGTTCCGGTTCTCGTCGACGCTATCCCGGGACATGATGCCACGGCCAAGAGATAGAGTAGATTAGTGTACTTCAGTTATTTTCACAGCATCATGACATACGGTATTTTACTATGGGGTCATGCTGCTGACATTGATATAGTGTTTGCTCTGCAAAAGAGAGCTGTTCGTGCTATATATCAGCTTGGTTATGGACAGTCTCTCAAAAAATTTAAAGAAATAAATATTATGACTGTTCACTGTCAGTACATTTATGAAAATTTAATATACGTTCACAAAAATCGTCGCCTTTATGCTCTTAATAGTGATTTTCATTATTATAACACTAGAAATAAGGGATTGCTTGTAGTTATTAGAAATGACATCAAAAAGAATTCTAAAGGAATCAATTTTGAGAAAATAAATGCGTTTTATGCCTTTTATGATGATACTGATCAGGCTTCCCATGTGCAACATCAAAGGGACCATTGACTCTCAGCACGGAGCGCACGTTTCGTACGAACGTCGTTTATTCAATGCTTTATAAGGTCGGCAACGCTCTTTCGATTCCTCTGGTTCCAAAAGAGTGTGGGCGGTGCTAATCACATACTATCAGGTGACCCGAATGCTCGATTGTCCTCATCTACCTTACCATACCTGGTATCTTTGGCATGTGTTGTCAGCACAAGATGTAATATGGACGGTAAGGGAAGATGAAATATCGCTACAACAAAAATATGGACTAAGAAAGCAATAAACAAAAGAGGAATTGTACAAAGCCTGGACAAACAGACGTTGATGTCATTGTCTCACCAAAGTACATAAATCTGTTATAAATACTTTTTAACTTATTGCATGAATATAACACAGGTATCTAAGGTTTATATTGTTGTTACGACTATCAATATGAAAACCTATTATTCCTTTGGTGTTCCTAGAAAATATTGCGTTTTTTTATGAAAATAAGGACCGAGACGAGCAGGGTGTTCAGCTGATGGTAAGTAATACGCCCTGCCCATTACAATGCAGTGCCGCTCAGGATTCTTGAAAAACCAAATAATTCTGAGCGGCACTACAATTGCGACATAAGACACATTGAGACATAAGATGTTAAGTCTCATTTGCCTAGTAATTTCACAAGCTACGGCGCCCTTCGGACCGAAATACAATACAACTGCTTACACATTACTGCTTCACGACGGAAGTAGGCGCCGTTGTGGTACCCATAATCTAGCCGGCATCCTGTGGAGCTTCTTACTTGTAAATTACAGGTACTACACGACACTAATCAAAGTGACACTGATCATTATTATTAATCAATTTGTATCTGTCTAAATAAAAGGCTTCATTATGTAATTATTTCATTTTTCTTCTTCATTTGAAATGATTTGTAAAACAATGCAAATGTAAATCTGGATTTAAAAGTATGGCAATGAGTTACTCGCTACTTCTTCTCAATAGCTCAAACCTTTAGGTAGCGAAGTAGCGGTAGATTCAATAAGAAACAATATTTTTTTTTGACATTCATTAGTGTCACTTGATTGACCTACATGAATAAAGTGATTTTGATTTGATATTACAAATGAGATATATTAACAAGATATCAACACTAATATAAAGTCTTGTTGTAAATAAAAGTATTAAGTACTAATTAAATTTCATTTATTTACAGAGTATCATAAGTGAGAACTATCACAATATAAAACAAGTGCTCCCTATCAATATACAATATAATATATACACTATTTACAACATTAAATATAAAACTAAAAATGCGTTACAATTAAATAAAGTACATTTAACATAAATGACACTTGAAATCATTGAAACTTGGAATAATAGCTTACCTAATGCAACATTTGACTTAATAATAAAGGAACAATTAGGGTTTAAATAACAATAATGAAAGGAACAAAATATGTTTTTTCTATTTTAATAACTTGTATAGTTTATTTAGATTGTATGCCTTACTATAGGCCCTTTCACAGGTCTTGACTCTTGAGTGGTTTTGGTTAATACATATTTATAAGCTTTCACTGCTATATTTAACGTTTAAATATGTGGTATACAAACTGAATATTTCATTAAAATTTAGGGTCGGTATTACGGCTGTTCCCAATATACTATCTACAGATGAGATAAATTACTAACCTTCTACTGTCAGTAATTAGCTGTCAATAATCTGAAGCTGTCTCAATATACCCGATAAGTCATTCTTATCGCCTTATATTGGGACGCGTGAATTGAAATTTCAATAAAAACTTCTACCGCTGGTAAGCTATTATACGTCGTCCCATTGACAGACAGCGTGTACGGATAAGGTGAGTTACCGTCGAAAAGTTTATTGCGATAGATAAATCAACGATAGTTACGATTTTTATCTCAAGTAAGAGATAGACTGAATATTGGGAACGGCCGTTAGTCTCGACAATAATTTAATTTCACACAGATTAGATGGTTGTAATGTTTTATGATATGTACTATAGTATGACTATTTAGTACTATTGTAAGTCTAACAGTTAATAATTATTTTACTCATTAACTGCACCTTATTATTGTTAGGCCTAAAGGAACTCCCAAATACCACTGTAATGTAATTAATTTAACAGCAAATTATATGAATATGTAATGCTATTCTGGCTATAGCATCTTAGTCATTCACTAATTATTGCGTTTTTTATTGACATATATTCGTACAGTTCATACCCAATATATTTACTAATTACAATAGGGTCAATACAGGCATTATAAATCTACAATTACTATTTCAAAAATATTTTAATCAAACATGATACTACAATCGCAAATTAAATTTCATAATTTTCCGTTTAGTGAAGTCAGTCGTGTTGTCGGAATTTCGTCCACTTAATGTTCTATGAATTTGAATAAACGAATATGTCGTTGTGACAATAAACATTATTAGAAAACAATCTTATCCCACATTAAAATATTAAAAAAGTATTTCAGTAAGGTTAATATAACAATTAAAATAATATAGTTTACTGTACTGCATGTACCCTACTATATTGAAATATATATTTGTAAATAAACCAGTATGTACCGTAATAAAACCTTAATTCATAAAAAAAGGACTACAATTAATTAATATTAACACCAATTTATTGAAGTTGTGGCACTTACGATATAAATGTATTAAACTCAAATAAAACTAAGTTTACATTATGCAGATAAGTATCACTGCTGAGGATTTAATTTGCTGACTATGTCATATGTATGTTTGTATGAAAAAATAAAAATAAAGTTAACCATAACAGACCAATAACATAACAAAATAATTAAAACAAATTCATCATAAATATAAATAATCAATATTTACACACAAAATAAGACTAAAATAATTATAAATTGGAGCTTAACTTATTTTGTCTGGATTAATGTTATAACTTAGATATATATATATATGATATTTTGAAGAAACCAAGTGTTTATCATAAGTTGATATTCAATATTAATTATATATATGCTTCTTAATTATGATATTAACACTATAAATTTAATTCATCTCTCTGTTTCTGGAAAATCATTCATATATATATCAATAATCGTTAATTTGAATAAATACAGTGAAAAAATGAATTGTATGATTTGCCAAAATGTGTTTGAACCGTTAATATAAAAATAAAACGTTTTTCTTTATCTGTTCAAATATATTGTTTAAATGCTATATGTTCAGAGATTCTTTTTATAAGACAAGTACATTTAGAGTATATAAATTAATGACATGGCTTTAAATAAATACGCTTAAGTTATGATGTCAGGAGTGACACCGGGATCTGTACAGGTACCTGGCAGGAGCGAGCACCGGCTCACCGCTAATAATAGTTCAACAAACAATAGACCATCTATATTTAACAATTGACAATAAGTCGTCATATTTACAATGGCCGCTTCCACAGGCCGCAGCGCACGGTTCGGTCACATCACATTTCATCGAATAAATACACGCTAGATAATGTCCCGTCGCCGCAGAGCCGCGGGACGCGTGACGCCTTACGTGACGTCGAGAGGCCTGCCCTCGCGAGTCTTGAAGAAGCCGTCCTGCGTCCTGCACTCGCGGATCGTCACGGTCTGCAGGTTGACGGTCACGTCCGTGATGAAGATCTGGTCGGCCACCGGCGACCGCGACGACC
>CATIXQ010000023.1:7052893-7158976 GCA_949711755.1 Leptidea juvernica
CGCCCCGCCCCCCGCCTCGTCGCACTCCACCCCCGCGGGCCCGCGGCCGGGTTACTACAAAAGTAATGCCGCTAACTAAGTCTCTCCGAGACTGGGATAAAGTCGAGTTTCGTTTGACCGGGAGGCGGAAACAAGTTGGCCTCGTGAATGGCAGTAATTGTGCCATGGGCGGACCACTCGCTGAGAGTATAGCCTCTGTCACAGACACCACTTACAACCGATCGGAACTTGTGTAATTAACGCTTTTAACACAATTGATTTATACATTTCAACATTTTGTGCAATCATATTCGTACTCGACTTCGATAGATTTATCTTAGGTATTTTATCAATAGTTACCTAGTATACTTAACATGTTTCGAGTGACAGCAATTTATTGACCTCCTTAACAAAACCTTTAATATAAAAAAAATTAAGATCTGGTAATTAGTTTATCACGCGGGGAAAAATCTGACGGAACCACAAAGTATTGCAACTGTTTTCTAGCCATCTTCTGTTTGCTTGCTTGTGCTTCAAATAGATCAGATATAACCCTAACACAAATTTAATATCGATAAATCTAATGATAGATATCTTGGAGACACGACAGCCACCTTATATCCGGAATATTAGCGCCACACTTTCGGCAGAAGCATGTTTTTCCGTCTCACATTCGGCAGATGATAATACTTCTCCACTCGATTAGAAACACACCACAATATACGAAATTGTGTTTAATAATTCTATACAGAGAATAATCATGTGAAGAAAATCGCTTTTGCAAATGAGATTTTTGTAAATAGTTACAAAATCTGAACACCTTCCTATCAGACTAACTGGAAGTTAATAACTGGAAGTCGTAAAATGCTAAAACTGTTTCTTAGCTGCAGAAATGACTACTTCAGTATTGTCTCCTGGTACTGTTTTTATAGTGAGAAGACTGTAATTTTCAGAAGTAGTTAACAGGCAGTTAAGCCGCAATAGTGTTGAAATAGCTATTGTAATTCCTTTTATTGAGAGCTCAACGTCATTTAAGGGGAGTCTGGCCTTAGCTTGAAGGTCTCTAACGGACGAATTGACAGCTAATTACTGACAAAGCTATCTACCGAAGAAGCTAGTTATTTATCTCTATCTGTAGATATATATTAGGAACGGCCGTAAGCCATATCGGTTCGGCAATATCAATCGGCAATTCAGCTGACAATTGATAACACAAAGGGGTTGTGCGGAGCAGTTTCTTGCGAGACGAGCGGTTGTGGAATACCAGACACATAGTGCCAAGTCGACCTGTGCTAGTTATTAGGTACTAATTGTTACAGTAATAACGATCTTCATGTTCACGAAGCATCCTTACACAAACAATGAATTTAGGCTCTCAAGGTTAAAGGCATTCAATATACGACAAATTATATTTATACACGACTCATATATTGGATGCAGCATCTTACAAACTAATCTGTTATGTATATATTACAGCCATTGCAAAATACTCTATTGAAAAGAATGACCGTTGAGAATCTTATATTATCTTACGAGCTCAACTTTTTACGAACATAATATGGTAAACTCAGTAAGTGAAAACAAATATTTGTAGTGACGATTTAAAAGCGCTTAGTTTAAGCCTAATTGAATAAAGTTTATTTGACTTTGACTATATCTCAAGGTGACAAGCGTAATTGTAGTGCCGCTCAGAATCCGGCAGTGAAATTTAGCTGCCGGTACCTGAACAACTCATGCAAACACACCCCTCTAATGCGTCGCCAATGCATCAATCATGCTGATCCGAGATGAACTGATGGTCGATGATTGAAACCGTGGTTCTTCCTAGTACCCAGTTCTTTCAATGGTTACAGCTACATAGACAACATCAGAACCCAAAATTGATGTTTCTTACAGTTAAAGAATTTCGCTATCTATCTATATATATAAAAATGAATTGCTGTTCGTTAGTCTCGCTAAAACTCGAGAACGGCTGGACCGATTTGGCTAATTTTGGTCTTGAATTATTTGTGGAAGTCCAGGGAAGGTTTAAAAGTGAATAAATATGAAAGTGTTCGGAATTAAATAAAAACAACAATTTGTTTTTCTTTTGATGTGTCCCCCGACGTCCGATATTTGTTTTGTATGGACATATTTTCTATGAGAGAAATTATTGACGCACGGTTTGACAGTTCTGCTGTGAAACAATCTCATTACAACAACAGGGAGCATATTTTACGAAATAATTCTAGATGTTATGATATATTATTGACAAATTAATAAAAAACATTATTTTATTTATTATATACAGAACAACGTCTCTCAGGTCAACTAGTTTTTTATAAATATCTTGTATGAACCTCAAGTTATCAAACCGCAACTCGGAATGATGTCTACTGACTTAAGTACAATTACTAAATCTTTTTTCAGAGTCATTAACTTAATAGATCATTATTTATACTTCATTACCAAGTCTTCGTTATAATTAATTACTGGTTAGAGTTTGTTAAACAACGTTTTAATTACTACTAAGATGGACTACCAGTGTTACTATAACTATTGCTTCGTCCAACTTTTTGTATTTATTACCTACTGGTACTTATTTGAACACGATATAAGTCAGCTCCACGACTTGATCGATGATAACTTTGAAAACTTTGGGTCCTTATCTTATGGATCTTTGTTTTTTTTTAAACAATACAGAAAAGAAATAATTTCAATGTAAAATAGTATTTTAGTTAAGATACTTATTCATTTAAATAGGATAGATAAGCCTTAGGTATATCTCAAATTTGATGTAGTATAAATTTAACTTACATTTCAGCATAGGTCTCTGAATTGTATCGGGAGTAGAATATCCTGCAGATATTTCACAAATTGGTTGAAACTTGCTTAAGAAAAGCCATGCATCAATGTAATAAGCGAGAATTTCGTATTTTGCTGATTACTGGACAATTCCTCCAAAAACTCCTCGTGATATATGCGGTGTATGTAGGTAGTGCCTTCACTCTTAAGAGATGTTATCTATGATCTGAGGATTATGTTCCCCTATATATACCTAATTCAACATGATGACGGTAGTCTTTTTTCTGGTTGGTTTGGTAGCGTTGTGTTCTTTTGTGGCTAACGGCCGTTTCCAATATAATATCTACAGATATAAATAAATTACTACCTTCTACTGTCAGTAATTAGCTCCCCAATACACCCGATAAGTCATTCTTATCGTGAATTGCAATTTCCATACAAACTTCTATCGCTGGTTAGCTATATGTCGTCCCATTGACAGACAGCGTGTACGGATAAGGTGAGTTACCGTCGATAAGTTTATTGGGACAGAAAATTCAACGAAAGGTACGATTTTTATCTCTAGTAAGAGATAGACAGAATATTGGTAACGGCCGTAAGAGTTTTTAGCGCACGTAAATACTAGACATAGCAAATATCCAAACATCAATAGATATACTGATCCTTACATATATCTTGTGATAAACCTTTAAGAATGTAATTGCATCGGAACTATTATTACTTGTATATATTCTTTGCCATTATTACTTAAATTACAAAAATCGCGACAAACCTAGTACTTTACAGGGCTAGTACAGGGCTTTTTTTTGACTAAATACTGACCTTTAATCAGATTTTATAAAAATAGCAAAAGGTAAGTTTTAGATCTGTCTGGCGATCAAGTTATACTTAACTACCTATCGAGATCTCGATGTCGTTCATCAAATTAGGTTGTAATGTAACAAGTCGTACCGGAGTGTTGTAGACCGCAGGATGAGAGATTAGCACGACGGGTGGTGGGATGTATCCCGGTATCGCTTCAGCAGATTCACCGTATCGGGGACTTTAAGCCATTCAATAATTTTAATACATAGGCTGCACTAATAGTATCGGGAATGGAATATTTCCACTGTTCCTGTCATATTAAAATCTTTTTAATTGAAAACTCCTTGGTTTTATATATCGAATACCATTTATTTATATAAAAAAAGATTCTCGGTCTTGTCACAAGGTCTTGTCAAACTTGTTTAGTCGTTGAGAAAATGGAATTGACTCGAGAAAATTCTAGAGCCATGATTTATTATGACTTTCGAAGTGGTTTAACAAAAAAACAGTGTGTTGACCGGATGATTTCTGAATTTGGTGATAAAGCCCCATACAAAACCACAATTTATCGCTGGTTTGCTGAATTTCAACGTGGACGTGTCAAGCTCAGTGATGATCCCCGTGAAGGTCGTCAAACTGCAGTCACCAACGAAAACGTTGATGCTGTGCGTAAGCTGATTGAGGAAGATCGACATGTGACATACCGCGAAATTCAGGCAACTAGACTTTGGCATGAGTAAAATACAAATAATCTTGCATGAACAATTAGGTGTAAAAAAGTTGTTTTCCCGATGGAAAAATGTGTCAAATTTCGCGGAGAATACTTCGAAAAGCAATAAAGACATTTTTAAATAGTAATGTTGTGTCACTTCCTTGATTCCCGACATTTTCAGTGCCGCCCTCGTAGTTTGGTACGGCAAAAGACCCATTACAAAAACTTTTCGTACTTAATTAGAAATATTATTGATTGGATGGACTAGGGTATCATAAAGAGTATGGATATGATCAAAGTTTTTTTCTCTCATAATAATGGTATGATTTTGCCGCCTTTATATTTATGGTGTGTATATATGAGACAAATCTTTATCATTGTGGTTTTAGTAGACAAATATCCGATTCTGTATTTGATAATACTATGAAATAATTTCGTCCCTTTAAACTTAAGAGAGCAAGGTATCTCGAATTAGGAAGAATACTGATTTTGCTTACATTATTTTCAATAATAGATCATATATATATTCTATAATAAGTACATATATGTTTCATGAATTATCAATACAGGTAGATACTCTGGTTTGGGCACAACAAGAGAGAAGAAGAACGATTGTTAAAGAAAATACTTATCAAAAAAAGAAGTCTAGTGATCTCACTTATTATTATTATTATTTTATTGGGCCTAGAGATCTATATATTGAAATTACTATCAAGGGAATTCCAGCGAGTGTGCTTGATGAGACTGACGAGTTCAGTAAAGCTAAAAATTCACGTAAGGACCTTGATTCCTGATTTCTCTCCTTTCGCCTACTCCTGCAGGGATAAGAAGATAAGTAAACTATTGTGATTTGATAGTTGATGACCCGAAAATAAACACGATAGACCATAAACAAACGTTTTTCCATTCCATTAGTGTTAAGACACGAAGAGTGAAAAGCCCATTATTACAGGAATATCGCGAGAGCCTTTTATCCGAGTGTCGAGTCAGCAAGAGGGCTCGGAGGGCGAGGGTCCAGGGTGGGGCAGGATTAATGTCGGGAGCGGCGTAGTCCGCGGGGAGCGATCAGACGTTTACCCGGACCGCTCGCAAATTGCCGGGAGCCGCCGGGAGCACTTGGCGCACTAATTAGTTCGCTGGGCGTCCGTCCACGTATCTATAATAACAACTACTCTAACGGGGATCTTATCATGATCTATACAGCTACTAAGTACTTCATTTATCTGTACGGTGCCTGTTATTTTATTAATCTTATCCAATATATCCAACATTAGTTTAACGACTCGTCGTACCTATTTTAATCCTTTGACTTATATGACAGAATAATATATCCTTCTGTATGTCAAAATCTTGACTGATTAAGTTTAACATTGTGTAATTACGACTATTATAATAGTTATAAAATAAAGGTATACCTACCTACAGCTAGAACCGATAACGCAACGATTAACGTATATTAATACTTAGGTACATACATACCTACGCTAACCAAAAATTATATCTCGGTAACGGTCCACCAAAACGGTGTTCAAAGTCCACTAAATCGACTGACACACAAAATATGTAGTTGCTAACGTTATTAACTTATTCTCTGCGAATGATATGAAACCCAACTTTAAATTTTTTCAATGACACTAATGTAAATGTATTCCGGTTAAGACCTGATGTACCGTTCAACAAAAAAAATTCTGTGAAAAAAATATGAGTTTATCGTTCATCAAATAATACATCCTTAGAATCGTCAAATAAGAAGCAGACATGTTGAGAACACGAATTATATGTCTGTATATGAAGAACCCGATGTCATAAGCACCATATGGCATGAGATTGCTTTGGCGGGTCATGTTGCCCGAATAGAACATGACAGAGTAGGGTAGGGCGGGGCTAGTTGAGCAATTTTTCACTTGAGCGGCTATAGCTTTTCAACGATAACTCTTAATGTCTTGTTCTGCATACTGATAAATTACTAATATATCCCTTAGCAAAAGTGTCCATAGTAATTATTTCTAGCTAGTTGAGATTAAGAGCTACAGCTGTTTAAATACCGAAAGACATGTTTGCTCAACATACCCCATGGGTGAGGTAAGTTGAGCAAGGATATGGGGCAAATTGAGCACTCAGATGGATTTAATGTTAACTAGACACGAAATCAAATTTGTTTTTGACAATCATCTTTTATTTATAATTTTTATGGGCAAAACGACAACACTTAATTATTCGAGTAATGAACTCATGTCATTGTTGCAATTGACACTAACGATAGTAAGACCAGCACCGGGCTAACATTTTGTATGAGCCCATTTTCTGCAAACTTGACATTGTATGCATGTTTTTCGCCTGATAAACTTTAAACTTCCCAGCTACAATCTTATTTGGCTTCAGCACAGTGGACACTCCTGTCTCATCCACATTCTAAATATCTGATACACTGAATCCATGTTTGTTGAGCAACTATAGCTCAACTAGCCCCACTCAGAAATTTTAAGACAAAGGTGAGATTATGAACAATCTGTTAGAATTATACACAGAACCTTTATATGTATCAAAAGTAGAATAAATTTATCATTGTATAACACTTACCCGATTGAAAACAAATGAAATCTGACTATTTTAGACGAAATATTACTGTTTACAACTATTTCACTCTTTGTTGTCAAAATAAATAATGCAGTCATGTACTTTACTCGATCGACGTGTCACCACTGGTGGTCGTGCGATAAGTTC
Organism: Leptidea juvernica; assembly: GCA_949711755.1. Lineage (NCBI taxonomy): Eukaryota > Metazoa > Arthropoda > Insecta > Lepidoptera > Pieridae > Leptidea > Leptidea juvernica. The sequence goes on from CATIXQ010000023.1 coordinate 7,059,897, forward strand.
TTCTCTGTCGACGCTTTCTTTTCGCTATTTGATGTTTCTGCGTGCGGTGTATAGTTTCCGAGATATTTTGCCCCTATGCTCAACTAGCCCCGCCCTACCCTACTGACGAAGCTCTGAGAAGGCCACAAGACAGAAGCGATGAGCGCAGGGTAGGATCGACTGGGCAGATAAAAAGCAGTAGTAGTTAATATTAGTAGGAATGTTAACATTTAAATTAAATGAATGGTCGTCAAGTGCGACCTGGCTGTTTTGGCTTTAATTCCTAAATCTTCCCAGTTTCGATGTTTAAATGAATACCTCGAGGCGCATTATTATCTCGTGAGCATGGGTGGTCACCTACTAATCCAGTGAGTCCTATGCCTCATTCTTTGGATTTCATTAAGTTACAGTTAAAAATAAGCAACAGGAAAATGAGATCTATAGCGAAGGCAGCAAGGAACAAAATGGCGTGACAGAAATAACAATGAATGTTGTGGCTGAGTGAATGAAGACGAAACATTGCGTTTCTCAATGTCTATATGTGGTAACTGGTCTCACAACAACTGAATGTCCCATCTATTTTTAACTACTAAGAGTTAACACCTTACGTACCTACCTATATATAAATAAACCTTCAAATAATATTCAAACATTCTGAGCGTCACCGTATCTCATTGGGCAGACTATTGTAGTTACTATTGAAATTCAATTATAATATATTAAGCCATAGGTATATTAATTACATACAAGCCTGCCTTGACAGTCCTTGATAGACCTTGCAATAATCATGAGAGATTTAAAGAAATAGCCTAGAATATAACATAGAAACGTTTTCATATCAGCCAGATGTTCAACCTGGACCAACACTACTACTTATTTATATATATACTGACAGCAAAGGCTGAAAACTCCACTAGCACCAAGTAGGAATTTATTAATTACAGTCAAAGCCAGTGTTTTCGATTTGTATTCTTGACCGTAACATTCCACATAATATCGCAAGAAGTTATGATAATTTAAATGAGAAAACGAGACTGAGAAGCGGAATAGCCTAAACTATGTTTAGGCTATAAGGCTTATTGTGCTTCAGTTAATTAGGTTAAGTCGGTAAGTAGATTAACTTTAGTTAAAAGGTGATGTTACGTAGAAGTTAAGTTAGTAGTGTTCCGAAGAGCTGTTTCACCTGATTTCTGCCGCCGAATTCCACCTTAATGATTATTCTACAATAAGAATATCATCCCCACCATCTGGATGAGTGCGCTTCCTTCCACAGTCCGGTTTTCAAAGATCTTTCTTCCACACACAACAAAGCTGTTGAATGAACTTCCTTATGCGGTGTTTCCGGGACGACACGACATGGGTACCTTCAAAGGGCCTTCCTTAAAGGGCCGGCAACGCTCCTGTGATTCCTATAGTGGTGCAAAAGTATGTGGGCGGCGGTGATCACTTAACATCAAGTGACCTTATTACCCTGCCCTCCTTTTCCATAAAAAAGTCGTGACATTCCGAAACCGTAATCGAAATATCATTGAAATATTGGGCTACAGATACTAACAAATTAGGAATTTTGCATTTATAAGAATTCTAAGCGGCACTGCATTGTAGTGGGAACCACAGACTTATAATATACTAGCGTATAGACTGACAGCCAGACAACGCGTGACCAATTTTAATTTGTCAATCAATCGGTTACAATAACAATAGATTTGCATACTTTTTTAACTTGTTGTATGTCCGTTGCAGATGTTTATCTCTCTCGCACGCATTGTTTGTCTATACGCTAGTATATTGTAACTCTATGGTGGGAACTAATACGTACGCATCCCCTACCTACTTATCTCGTGAAAAACGTATTGTGTGTCTCGTCACTTCGTATCATAAAAAAAAACAGATATTATAGTTGGTTGGTATACGGACGATAGGAGAGTAGAGGAGATGGCGACAAACGAGAGGGGCTGAGCGTTAAATCAATTAGCCTCCGGTAGTGCGACGCATGCTAATTGGATTTAAAGCAGACAGTTGATTGTTATACTCAACTGTGATTTATGTTACCAACACTTGAATATTGAAATGTTTGTATAATAGAATACTTTGGCGGTAAGGTTTATACTAACTAGATAGTATAAACAAATATTCTGTACTTGAATTGAGCCCGAGCTTGTCTTAATTTTAAAGTATTGATCAATAATAATTTAATTAAGGGCCGATTTTTCAATCCTCAGTTAAACAACTAGATAAGTTTTTAGGCAATATTTGTTGATAAGTCATTCTCTAGTTATAAGTGTTTTATGTATGCTCATGTCAAAAGATCTAATAACTATCATCTTCTGACGACTACACACGTAATTTATGTTATTACTATATAATATAGTAGAAATTATAATATAATGGATATTTTTGAGAAAATTGACGACTTCGCGATTGAAGAAGAAATTCATTTCCTCAACTTTGTGAACTCTCCGGACAGAAAAACCAGTGTTGTGAGAGAGAGACCAGATCACAACATTATCTGGAATGATAATGAGTTCTGGAGGAGATTTCGACTAAAAATGATACCTACTTAATCTCATTGATTGAGGATAAAATTAAATAGGAAACGCAAAGGTTTGTAGTATTTTTTTAATGATACCTCAATATCATAAAAGTAAGTACCACGAAACCAACTTTAAATTGAAATAAACTGAACAAATAAACGAGTGAATTAGAGGTTTGTTCTTATTAATTGTTGTGATAAATGTCTAATGTCAAACAAGCATCCTTTGACCTTTCTCTGTCTTATGCGTTAAAAAATATATATGTCCATCTCGCTTGCACGTATGAAGTGTGAAGTTGCTTCGACAATACCACGAAACGAAACTATTCTTTGGATAAAAAACGATTGAAAAATTCAAAACTTTTAATCGTTAGATAAACAGTAAGTTAATTTTATTCTCTCAATAGTTATCTGGTGATTTATCTGAGGATTGAAAAATCGGCCCTAAGACTCCATTGTCGGTAATAAATAAAAACTACAGAAAATGTTGAAAAAATAAATTTAAAAAGTACAGTTTTACTTCTTGTACGAGTACGTAACCACCATACAAATGTATTTTAGGAAACCTAACCTATCCGGTCGGATTAAAAAAAAAGATATTAGTAAGTAGAATTTAGCAATGAATAATCGTTAAAAAAGTTCTAATGCAATATTAAGAAGTAGGATTATTACTAATGAAACTATAACCATGGTTTGTTCTCGTAACAGGCTTGAAAAAATTGTTAATACAACGTCTGTGGTAGGTTTTTAGATTAATTCGACAATGCACTTGATAGTTTCACGGGATTTCTCAATAGTAGAACCTTATATAGTAAATCTTAGATGATTTTAAGCTCTAAAGTAAGTGGTGAAATTCGTTATAAATTCAAAGCGTTTATTACCAATAAGTGCCTAAAAGAACAGGATCTAAATTCGCATAGGCGAAGTAAAATCGAGCCTAAAGCACTTTCAACCGAGGGTTGAGATTTAAATATAATTTAATTCTACCATTTAATTTCCTGTCAGCCCTCGCAGGCGTTTATAGGGAGTTAAAAGGGTGGGTGGAGGAATAAAGTGATAGGCTAGAGACCCCCTCTGCCCGAGGCGATTGACGGTAATGATGCTTTTAAATATTCCTAGGTTAGGATTATCCGTATGCAGTGCGTTTTGACACGGCGTTAATAAATGATAAGAGGTATTCGTTAGTTACCTGTGTTCTAGTCTCCCTAGTAGATACTGTGTATAGATAGAATAATTCTCAAAATTTTTACATTAGATCCTATATGACAGTCGACGCCAAAAAAAAACAATAAGACAAATCCAGTATAATAAATATAAAATAGCCTCAAATTCAATACATATTTGACTGAAGAATGCCACGTGAAATTGAAAAAAAGTTTTAAAGGTATTCTGATTTAAATTAGTTAACTTCTGCGGCGTTTCACAGGCGGAAGTGCTGCATACCTCATGAATATTCGTATCACGAAAAGACCTCCGCGTTGATACCAAGTGCGTACGTGCTTACTGTTACATAAATATATCTACATACATACATATATACCTTTTCTGTCAAATAAAATTATTGAAAAACATTTTATGTTATAATGAAAAAAATCTTTTTAGAAAAAACAAAAATGATTTTTACTCGCAAAAACAATATATTGAACAAGTCAGTCCGAATTGGCATAAATAATTATTAATTTGAAAACTGATCCGACCCATGGTCGCGAATCACGTTTCTTTCGAAGCAAAAGTACTAGGCGATCAGAAGCAACGTGGAGTTGTTTAGGTACATAACTTACGTAGCACGGAGCGAGTAGGACGGTGATTGAAGTTGGAAGAGTACAGACGTACAATCTACGAGGCAATCAAATGATGCGGATTGAGTGAGAACGAGTGAGGTATAATAGTTATTTGAGACGGAGATATGATAAGAATGATGTGGACTACGTGCGACCGAGTAAGGTATAGAAAGTTGAGATGGAGATATTACGATAGATTGTAGCAATGCGAGGAGATCGTTTGGTATTTGTCGTCAGTAGCGAATATTCTCGATAAAATATTGGCTATTTTAATTATTTGTAAATTACTTTTTATTTAATTTTGATACTTTCTTATCTTAACTATAAGTTCGGACAGTTTATTAAGAATTCCAAGCAAGAGCCTTACACATTCGGCAGCTAAGGAAGTTTATAGGATTAAGTTTAAGGATACAAAAATGCTTCTCTTCGAATTAGTTCAGTAGGCTTGTAGTTTTATGTATGATATTTCTGGTACTGGTTCCCTTCCTTGGCTTTATCTAACGTTATCCATTTAACCTTGAAACCTTTGGTTTGCTGATTTTAATTACTATTTCATCAGAAGAAAAAGTATCCAAATACCATAAATAATGTAAAATTGATACGAAATGGCATTTACAATCGAAGAGCTGTATTGAGCGGCATATTCATTGGGGCTAGGTTTATCGTGGTTTCATTGGGTTAGTAATGTAAGTTCACCCGAGCCTTACACTTACCAATGTCAGAATATTGTAACTGCAACATTGTAATGAACACTGTCAATAATAGAAACGATTGTAGACTACAAAGGAGTCATAAATATCCTTATGTTGAATGTACAACAACGCCGAAATATATAAAAATGTGTTGGTTCCATATATTTTATAGTTCCAATTATTCAAATGAAGCAGGCGCTAATTGGCTGAAACCCATTGTAAGAGGCTTATCTTTGTATGATAAAAGTTGTCTCCCGTAGGGCCGTATAATTTGACCATAATCGAGGCTTCGATGAAACTGAGCGTTATTTACGCAGTAAAGCACTACTTTAAGCTAAGGGAGAGATTGCTCTCATCTCTGGTCTGGGGCACCTGGGCATGCAACACAGATCTGCTCGAACTGTCGGGGATCTAGTCCTCAGTGAACGGCTATATCACTTGGCTTTGCGTAGAGAATTCCCCACCGAATTTATGATCGGGAGTGATCCGAAGAGTTGTTTGACCTGATTCATGCTGCCTTATCACACATTTGCCACGCCACAAACTTGAATATCAACCTCACCATCTGCATGTGTGGCATTCCTCCACAGTGTAAATTTTTAACAACCAAGCTGTGGAGTGAGCTATTTGCATGGTGCTTCCAGAACGGTACGACACTGGGTCACCATGTACCCATACGTCAGTTTGACCTCCACATGCAAAGACTCTCGTTTGGAATTGTTAAAAAAAACTTAACCAATGATTGAATTATTTTATAATTTGTCATTCATGTCACTATGTTATTCGTTATATATTCTGCACTACTCTTTCACTTTGCCAAAACTTCACTACCCCGTGCCCATCATTTTTAAAACAAGATCCAAGTATTCTTACGCGTTACAAAACGTCCGAGTCACGCATTATATATTGACGAGCCCGCCGAAGTGACAGTGTAGTGCTGTGTGTGTGAAGTATAGATGTATAATACTGCGTGCAACGAACGTTTACTCTTAAATAATGCTCAGGCTGAAATGCTTAGGTAAATATCCCGAAAAATATATCATCGAATTTGAAATGAACAATTCTTGTACGTATGTATGTTTTGCGTAAGAATCGGCTGTAACGACAGCTGTTTCTGACAGGTCTTTGGACACGGGATTTACTGTATTGTGCGCCCTCTGTTGGTACACGTGCGATTGTCATGCTCATATAAAATCTTCATATCATGCTTATATAAAATTTTAAATCATAATTCGATTTCTTATTTTGTTATTGTTTGAAGCAAGGCCGTTTCAAATTCAAATTTAAATTACGTTTATTATAACCTTCAACAGCATAACAATGAGATCTTATGCACGAATATGATCTCCTTACCTACTAAATATCATCAAATAACATCTAAGTGCTCGCTCGTTGATAGTTGACATGAAATGATAAGTGGTTACTGAGATAGGTACACTACAATATCATTGAATGGTAGCTAACACCACATTTTATCGCCAGTTTTTTTGTGTTGACTTACAATTCAAACTTATGTTATAAACGAGGAAGTAACTCTTTCACACCAAAGCTGTAAATCCAATTTTGGTAAAATTTGATACGGACATCGTACGACATTTGAAGTTATGGGAATAATATAATAAAGACACACAACATACACGGACATAGTGGTGATCAGATTTTTAATAAATATTAAAAATATATAGGAAAAATATTTTCCACCATACTAGGTAGTTATCTAGCTATATAAGTTATCTTATATAAGGACTAGCTGACCCAGCAAACGTTGTATTGCCGATATTAAAATCGTGATATAAAAGTAACTGTTGATCGTAGATGGGTGAAAATTTGAAGTTGTATGTATTTTTTGATGCCACATTATAAAAAACTAAAAACAAAAAATTTCGTCCAAAATTAAAAAAAAAAATTAAGGGTGAACAACCCTTATTACTTAGGGGTATGAAAAATAGATGTTGGCCGATTCTCAGACCTACTTAATATGCTCACAAAATTTCATGAGAATCGGTCAAGCCGTTTCGGAGGAGTACGGGAACGAACATTGTGACACGGGTATTTTATATATAAGAAGATACTACAAAACGCAGATCCGTTTTAAGATTTATTTATTCTATGTTAGTGGAGAAAAAACCAAGAGTGTTTGTACAAATTAGGCTGTCAGTCGGGACTTGGAGACAAGAGGGTCATACACAAAGGATCGACCCTCGCGCGGAGTTAGAAAGCAAACGTTTGTAATGGGACATTGTTTGTTGAGGTCCCTGATCCCTCACATAGGTGCCTAGGATTTCCTTCACTTAATTTAGCTTCTTTACCAACATCTTCATGTCATCTCAAATATATTTTTTATCTGCTATTAAGAATGTTGATTCATAAAATTACCTGAATCCAACTGGGTAATTTCGTGCAATAAGTCTGCATTATAATGGATAAATAGTTCATAATTAATTGTAAGTAAAAAACCAAATGTTTTCCCGTTTCTTTGCCTGAGGATCCCTCTAGTAAAATCTTGCATAATTACTGAAGTTAGTCAGAAGCGCTTCTGTTATTATTAGACAATTGCATTGGTTTCCCTCCACCCGCGAGACTAATAAGTAATTCAATAAAATCTTCGTGGGTTTCGTGTTCAGAGGTTAATTCGTCCAAGCTTACCTACACATTTAAAAGAATTAACATCTTAAACATACATTAATACAAATTAAACATTAATAAATGTTAGCACCTACCAGAATTTGAAGACGTGACCCATATTGGATATTATGGTTACTAATACTAACACCCCCTTGGAAGAGACACCTTTGCATGTACGCTAGCGGACCAGTAATTTATGTAAGCGTATTAAAATATCAGTGTTAGTAAAATATAATGTTACCATAATACAGATTAGTATACAAAGCAACAATGGGATCGAAACAGGATTCAAAGGGATTAAACGATATAAATAAAACAAGGGAATAAGAGGATCTCGAAACTTTAGTTACATATCCATGTTCACATAAACGTTTGTCTCTTTCAAATAATTTCCACCAGGATAACAGAACCGCATCGGTTAAGCGCGACAGACACTAATTAGCTTGCAGAGAGACCGACAAAGCGCGCACAATCGTAACGAACGAGGGAACCAACAAGTTGCACTAACATCTGCTTAATGTAATCCGAAAATAAATACGTCACCAATAACTCAATTAAGGGGATCACACCCCGCCGAGCCGATAAGAGAGAAAAAAGGAACGATATCGAGCGGGTGGCTCCGAGGGGAGGTTAACTGGTGGTCTGTGGGGGAGGGGAGGGGAGGGAAGGGCAGGGGAGGCAACTGCAGATACTCTGACCCTCATCCAGCGCGGGCCCTTCGCAGCACTGATTACATTCCATTGTTATTGGATATTATAAGCAATGTGCAAACATAACTAAAATATGTCCATTATTGGTTCGAGACATCTGTCAAACGATGGTGACATTCTGATGATAAAAGGCTGACGATACATTAGTACAGAATAACACAGAGCACGGTATGCTTTCATTAAAAGATATAATAATAACAAAACTTTACCCGGGGCATAGACAATATACTATCAAATCAAATCAAAATCGGTTACTGTAACCGATTCTGATTGGCACAAAAAACCGTAAACAAACAGCTACTCGTGGCATTAGCTTCTTAGTATTTTGAATATTTAACCCTTATTATATCATTGAATGATGATTGATGAAATGATATGAATTTTATACGTCTAGATAGACTATGACAGTTGTGAAAACGTTGAAAAAAATTGAGTTTAGGGTTAACCACTATTTTGAGCAATGCGTGTATTGCTATACACTAACACAGTGTCATACAAATCGCGATTGTAAGACGTAGCTTGTCACGCACACTAAGGTACTAAACCTGGCCTGTTTTTATCGGTTGTCTAACAGCATGAGACTCTATCTAGACGTATAAATTATCTAACGCACATATTGACAGCACACACAGCAATCAGTTAGAGCCAAAATTACCAGAGTGATTATAATTATTATATATTATGTTATGTAGATGATATTACTTTATAAACATAGAAAAAAATTGTATTCCTTATTACTAACATCGCTCTAGTCACGTTTTTCGTACCTATATTAAAGCATAAATAGTTTTTTTTTGGTAATCTAGTCCTGAACACACGAAATATTCCTCTTCCCCAAAATTTTCCCAGTCTCCTTTTACGTCTGTCTGCAACTTTTTTTTATATCGTTCCTGCATATCGTCATCCACAATTTAGTTTTTTAATAACAATTCATTATAATTTTTCTGTATTTCTCTGCTTATCATAATATATGTGTTCATTCCATTATTATTTTAGTTAGTGTGTTTGATATTGGTAACTTGTTTTGTTATTTTGAACTGAATATACCTAATCCATGCTTTAAATTATTTGATAGATGCTAAGTTATGTTTAGTAAGTTTTATTTTGATGACCACTTCTTTATTTTTCAATATTTCTTTTGAGGTTTGAGATGAGATTTCAAATTTCTATTACAAGTTTACTGGTTGTCATTATTTCTTCTAGGTATTCATAATCAAGCCTACTTTATTTATTTATTATTACAAGAAAACATAACAAACACATCACAAGAACTGAACAATATAGGAAAGAGATACTAAATATAAATATAGATGCGTCCTAACACATGTTTCACAAATACAATAATAACAAATAGAAAAATCAAAGGCAAACATTCACAGAAGTAACTAATTTGATTATGCGCATTGATACAATACATGTAGCCGGTGAAAATGTAGTTGGTAAATACAGGAAGATTGGTGAGAGTTGATCTGTCGGCAACAAAACCGTGTTGTACAACGTGTTCCACGCCTAATAAAAAACAATTTGATCTTAAAGTTTTTATGTACAAGAATTCATCGTTTAATGTTATATATGATTTAACTATCACCCTTAAAAATCATGACCATTAAGATAGTTATCAGCTGAATTATTTCGATAATTGCCACCATAAGGTGTAAACAAAGACACCTGTGGCGCCTCTCCCATCAACTACACTTGCTATCAGCATCAGATAAGGGCCCACAAACCCCACATTTACATAATGATGCGCGGGGCCCTTAATGACCCTCCAACCGAACTCCCTTCCCTCCCTGACGAACTGCCAAAGAAATGTTTTGGTGATTAAAATATTCTTTATTTCGACAACGCTCTTTTGATTGTTCTGGTGTTACAAGACTTTATAGGCGGCGGTGATCACCTACCATCAGGTGATCCGTATGCTCGATAACGGGTTTATATGACGGTAAGTCATTTTTGAAGTACTGTCCAAACATTAATATCACACGTGTTTGCAATTATTCTTGCGTTAAAATTATTTGTGAACATTTTCCATCAGGTACTTACTATTCGTACCTACGCGCTAACATAAAATTATGTTACGACCCGGATCACAACGCGGGAAACGTCATACGTCGGAATAAACCAATCATAAGCAACACGTCTATTTGTAAACATTTTGCATATTCTTGGTTTGCTCTCAGTTATAACTGTATAATAATAAATAACAACAATTACTACCCAGTCTGTGCAAAAACGTTTATGAGTAACACACTAGCTCAGACTCGGATACAAGGAATTTCCAATTTGAATTCCCGCGGGGTTCTGCAACGCCGCACCGGTTACAAATGTGAGTCTTGCCCGTGACGTAGGTCCGTATTTCCCTTTAGGCACAGTTTGAGATGCACCGAAACGTTTAAACTTAAAAATATATATAAAACAAATCGTACTCGTACAAGGGTCCTAATATCCTACTGGATATCGTCCGAGGTTGCAGAATACACTTACCAACTACTCGAGGAGTGTTAGAGCAAGGGTTACCTACACATGCCACTATCAATCCACTATCATCATGATCCACTTCAGTTACTGGGCTACAGGATACAAAATGAATCTGTCATAATAGTCATTTATCATTTCGAAATCGCTTCATGTTCTCCCCATGACAACAATTCCAAACCACCCCTTGTGACAAAATATTCCGAGCTCCTCGAGCGGAATGTCCGACTCTTGAAGTAGGTTCTATTAAGATATCCAATGGAAAAAATATATTTGAGGACTTATACGAACAAAAGTGTGCTTAGAACCGCCATTGACTTTGTATTCGGAAGACGGCACTAGTCACATGATTCTACAAAGTGATGAAAGAGGATTTACAATAGGATATCTCCGAGAGTAATTTAAAGGTACTTTAGCTAATACAGGTGAGGTGGAGATATATTAATTTTTGTCACCGCCAAGGTGTCAAACCGTAACTACGGCATTTACATAGATATAAAACATCGGTTTTAACAAAATACATTAAAAATCAGGCCATACCCGAAGTAATATATTATGTTTAGATTTATATGAGATTAGTACTCACTGTAGTGAAGCATCGTATAACGATAGCTAGCGACACAAACCCTCTAATTAAACCTCACCTCGTCGTCGCCGAGTTAAAAAAATCGGGACCAGCGCATAAAGGTGTCGCGTTTCAAATACACCAACATATCGAACAATTATCGACTCTATATGTATACGCACAAAGCAACAAATATTAAATCTACTAGTCATTAGTTGATAAGCACGCCACGTATAACGGAATGCATCGCGTGCCTATGTGTGCGTGTGTGATAACACAGCTCGTTTGTAAGTGTGCGCGGGACGCAATATGACGTTTCCCCATTCACTGTAGTTTTAATATTCCATGCGTGCACGTATGCGATTAAGTGTGCTTTATAAATACGGGGGTCCCTTTCACATAGAATATTTTTTATATTGCGAGGGGTGAGACGGTACCTACAAATAGGGTAAATAAGAACCCCGTTAAAATAATTGATCTCGTAAAGTAGGACATAGAAATCTTTAGAGATGCGTTATTTGTTAAAATATTTATTTGGACTAGAAAGACAAACAAGCCTGCCCCAGAACAATTGAATTTTAAGTGTACAATGTCACATCTCGCTGGAAATAATGCCTAACGCATTTCGATCGATACTAAGAAAATTTAGAAGGTGAGATTTTTTATAAATATTGTAATTTGTCAACTAGACAGCGACGACTATGGAATGTGATAACATCATCCATCCTACAATCGATAAATTCGTGTAGTGTACACTTATCCATTAACATTAGTATTTGTTATTATAAAGTTTGAAATTTACATGTTTTGTTGGTATCAAATAATTGTTCATCGTGCCTAAGAAGCGATAAATTGTGCTTCTTGTTTATTCATTAGGTCAGTACCTAACATTCAATTTAAATAATTTTATTGAAAAATAGGTTTTTCTTCTAAACGAGCATAAGTTTGGAAATTCCTGCTTATATTATTGATATCTATTTCAGATTTTGAGATTGATTTAATTTAAATGAATATCGAGTATTTATAAATTAGAATTAAACAACACTCCATGTTTTTCCGTGTCTCTGTTCACACTTTTTTATTTCTTTTGAAATGGCGGCTGGATAAAATTACGAGGAGCTATTGTCTGGCGATTATTTATAGAAAATTCGGTTGCTTTGTGTCGCTGCTCGCTTCCGAGTGCAGCTATTCGTTTCAAATTGCTGCATCCGCGTCACGCATCACATGTTAAGGTTCTTTTGATGGCTGGCTGTCGACGGACGTGGGATCACTTGATGGTCGGTTTACAGCAACAGCACATTAAATATATTTTAACGTGAATTATGTTTTTCACGTAAATCGTACTAGGAAACCCTCAAAAAATTCTTTGATAACGCATTACTCTCGAGGATCAGAGCAGGAATTAAGATAAATCGGACCATTGTACGCAATTATACTATAAACAAATACAGACTGACCTTTATGTAATTTCTAAGGCTACTTCTATTTCTCATAAATGATAAAAAAATATACCGACAACCTGTTTTCACGTGCTTTAATAAAGCTTGCGATAAGCGCCATCTATTCCAAAACCATTGAATCATTTGGTATCGGCATGCACTGGCACTGTGTTACGTTCAATTCGAACACATTGAATAGTTAATACCTTTTTTAACTTCTATGTTACAAATAATAAATATGTCTATTTGTAATTATATTAATTGTGATACAGATATAATAAATACCTCAATTCTTATTTTATTTGGTACCTCATGCAACTTGCAATGATAAAGATATTTTTACCAGGCGCTATCATGCTGAACGCTCATTGGTCAGAAATAAAGTGGGGAGCATGCGCATTTGGCGTTTCGCTCTGTAACAAGCAAATACTGGCGCGTTTGTTACAAAATACCAGGGACACAGCACTTTGTAGGAGTTGCTACATACAAGTCAACCGAGTCGTTTGTTCGAATTTGAGCTTTATAATAAGCTGACAAAGTGTGCTTTCCTTAATCTATTATACTTGTTTTGGTGTCGAGCCATTTCAACTGATAACAAGTTGAAACCGTTTTATTAAAGAAGACCCTGCTGCACTGCGTTTAGAGTATATTTCTACTTGGACTGAGAAATGTTGTCGAAGTAGTTTCCCAAATTAGACACGGCGCTAGCGGAGGTCTCAGGAACTTCTCACAGCAACTGGCGCTTAGAGCAATTAATTTAAATTCACGACGTAGGTGTTCAAACGTAGTTCAATAGTAACTACAACAAAACTCGCGTTGGATAGCATTTTTGTATGTTACGTGTTTACTTCGTTGTGAAAATTTGTGACGCTTGTGATGGCTTCGTTAGGGAGTCAGTTCAATTTTTTTCGACGTAAAATCACATTTTTTTTACTCTTTAAATTTGCTTCAATAGTAGTCCAGCTAACTCATCATAACAAAATCGGGAGCCCCTGGTGGAGGCAGGTAAGCACTCCCATTTGTAGGTGTTTGTGCTGCGTCAAGTAACGTCCGTTTTGGCGTCTATCATTTATGTTTCGATCGTCAGCTTCCGTTCTTCTCAAAAGCAATCTAACGATCCCTACAAACAATATATAACAGAGTGAAGTGAGCTAAGTAGAATTGCTGAAATTCTTATTAAAATATCTCGATGTAGTATCTTAAACCTATGATTTGCGTCGCACTTTCAGTATCACAGACTACAATAATGTCTTTCTGTTATTGCGATAAAAGTAATACGTACCGGGTTCAAAATTATCATGTCAAATCTGATATGCTGAAAATAAATATCGATGTGTGCCACACGTTCACTACTTAAAACATTTTATTGCCGGGACATTATGAAAATAGTTTTTACGTAAGCACTAACTTTCAGATAGGTAGTTAGTTTAGCTAGCCAGTTTATAAACAATAGATTATTCGATTAGGTACCTTAACATTACCGGTTTAAGCTTGTACGTGTGAGTTAGTAGATATTAAATTGTACGCGAAAGGATAAAATGCAGATATAATAATTATTATAAGACGTAAAAGGGAACAGATTTTTGAAATTTTGACTTCTTTATTTGTACTTAAATGCAAGTTATGTTCTCTTGGTATTTTGGCTCAATTTTAGTTCCTTGTTAGGACGTACAGACCATCCATTCCATTCATTTCTTAGATCGTGCTTACTTGATGCTGTTCAGCTCTCACAACATTGAATTAATATGAGTTTTAATCCGATGATCGTAACTGTATAAGTATCTTACCATTTTAAATTATCATTGTTAGGCCGGTTACACATATTGGAAGTGAAAGAGAAAAAGTGTAGCGAGTTGAGCGCAGGAGAAGAGAAATCTTTATCTGGCTTTTAGTTCGCCATTATTCTTTATGTGGCATTAAAAAGGAAAACATGTAGGTGACAATATATCAAAAATCAATCACTGTTCAACGTATCAATGATGTAAATTATATAGCATTTTACGTGATGTTAGGTATGGTACGTATTCAACGAACCGTAAGAGCAATATCGTGGAAACGTAAAATTTTTAGTCAATGCGATCTTATCAGTCTCAAACCAGGCTAAAAAATAAAAGTCCCAATAACAACTGGCCTCAAAAGTTTATATCTCATAGAAGGTAAACAGCATTGAATAAGTTAATTAAATATGAAACAAAAGTATAATTCAATAAACAAGATATTACCCATTCTCGAATTTATATTAATTAGCTTTAAGGGTAAATGTATATTATATTCTACACTTTTATAATAGAGTCTAGACTCATTCATCTATAGATAAATGTTTTTGAATTTGAATTTTTGTTTTGAATTTAAATATTTAAAAAAAATCTCCACAGGCACTATATTGTGATTATTTTATAGCAATAACAGTCCTGAAATACTGTCGGTATATTTTATTAAAATGGATGCTGGGAGAGTTTCTTGCGCCGTTTCGTCTCTCTCAGAGCGCCATTTGTTTCCGAAGCGGTAGCAGTATCTAGTATTAGTAGAATTGTAAAGGAATCAATTTTGAGAAAATAATGTTATGCCTTTTATAACTGTCCCGTATACCTGGGATTGACACTGGAAAAGGACTTTCATCCTGTGAATCTCATATCTCATCGTAAGTGGCGCCAGAAACTCTCTTATATAGACACTATAGATTCTAGTTGTAGTAGGTACCGACTCCTTAGGTATGGTACCTATACATTTTTAAAATATTTTATGAGTGGATAATAGAAATATGAGTTGAGATAATTGTTGGTTATAAATATAATATTGGTCATAATCAGATGTATATTGTTGAATAGCCAATAATGAGAATAGCGTACCTACATGTGCTTAATAAACATATATATATATCTACTTCTTGTCAGCCTATCAATAATATAATATTATACTATTTGTCAGATAAATAATTGTGACGAATTTGTCAAGATTATGTCTTATTTCCAACATTTACAATAATCTCTTGTTTGTTTTAGGTAGAGGTTTCATATTTAAATGTGCAAGAGAGTTGTGTTCAGTCTACCCCGTAAGAGTAACTTTGATGAGTTCCTAATAGGTGTTACCAAGTAAATCTTAAAGCGAAAATTTTTAATGTTATCTATATTATTATCGAGATACCTTTACGAGGATATAATTGCAACAATAGCATTGAGTTTGCAGTAATGTTGCTGTCTCTACATTTTTTTTAAATATTCCTCTCCAATGGCTTGTGTTCTGGCATTTTGTTAACGTTTTTAATGGCAGAGGAGGACAAACCAGCGCTCACCTAATGTTATGTGATCACCGCCGCCCACAGTCTCTTTTAACACCGGAGGATACACAGGAGCATTGCTGGCCTTTTCGAAAAGTGTACACGCTTTTTTTAAGGTAGCCATGTCGTATTGTCCTGGAACAGCTCAAGGAAGCACATTCCACAGCTTGGTTGTATGTGGGAGAAAGTTCCCTGAAAATCGCACTGTGGAGGAACGCCACACATCCAGATGGTGGGGATGATATTGTGATTTGTGGCGAGTCATGAAGAGGTGGAATTCGACGGCATGAATCAGTTCAAACAGCTCCTCAGAACACTCCCCGTGATAGGTAAATGCTAAAAGGCAATGACGTGACGTCTCTACGCAATGCCAAGTGACCTAGCCGTTCACGGAGCACTAGTTCCCCGACAATTCGAGCTGCTCTGCGTTGCACGTGGTCAAATGGTTCGAGCTGATACTGGGGTGTGCCAGAACAGAGATAGCAGCAATACTTTATATGGCCGGAACTGTGCTTTTTACAGGGCTAGAATGTGGGCCGGCTTGAAGTATTGCCGCGCTTTATTAATGACGCCCAGCTTCATCCAGCTTCTTCAAAGCCAACTTGGCTTTGCCTACCAGATAACCGCGGAATTGGCAATCGTTCGAGATTTCGAGACCCAGTAAACATAAAATAATACAATTTTTTTAGTTACGATTTTATTTCACGTTACGTTGATCATTTGAATGACAGAAAAATAACAACATTTGTAATGTGTGTTCAACTAATTAGGTATCTTGAATTATCGTTTATTATAATAGACACATGAACTAAGTATCTTCCCCCCTAATTTAAGAGACATTAGGAAAAGTGTTACGGCCCTTCCCAATCAATATTCAGTCTATCTCTTACTTGAGATAAAAATCGTAACTATCGTTGACTTTTCTGTCCCAATAAACTTATCGAAGGTAACTCACCTTATCCGTACACGCTGTCTGTCAATGGGACGACGTATAGCTTACCAGCGATAGAAGTTTGCTTGAAATTGCAATTCACGCGTCCCAATATATGGCGATAAGAATGACTTATCGGGTATATTGGGACAGCTTCAGATTATTGACAGTTAATTAATTACAGTAGAAGGTAGTAATTTATCTCTATCTGTAGATAGTATATTGGGAACGGCCGTTAATGGTGTGCCCATTCTTAGTTTAGTCCATCTAGCAGTTTAAGTTAAACTAGAATTATTAATTAAACTAAGTTGAGGCTAGATTATAATGGAAGTAATTGGGGGCTAAACAAATATCCGTTTTTATTAATAGAGTCAGAATATATTAATACTTAGTTTTCTATAATCTGAATAAATCTACCTGCAATGCAGTATCTCTAGTTAGTTAAAGACATCGAACACTATTTTTACTGTCCAGTTAATAGGAAACTCTTTGAAATATATGTAAATCTGAGCTACGGCGTGACAGTTATAAAGAAACTCATCATTGGAACGATAACGTAATGGCAGGCTGCTGAAATATTACGTGAGATCGCTGACATTGTAAGTCCAGTGATATAATTGCTGTATCTAAAAAATTTCTTAAAAGTAATAAAAATCCTCCCTCTTTGACGGACTTGCTTTGCAAGAAGTTTTAGTGATGTATGACAGAAATTGTTTTTTTTTTTAAAATAAGGCACGAGACGAGTAGGTAGAACGTTCAGCTGATGGTAATTGATACGCCTTGCCCATTACAGAGCAGTGCCGCTCAAGATTCTTGAAAATTTTCTGAGCGGCACTACAATTGCGCTCGTCACCTTGAGATATTATATGTTGTCTCATTTGCCCAGTAATTTCACTAGCTACGGCGCCCTTCAGGCCGATACACAATAATGCATGTGTATGCACATGCACATTACTGCTTCACGGCAGAGATAGGCGCCGTTGTAGGACCCATAATCTAGCCGGCATCCTGTGCAAAGGAGCCTCCCACTGGTAAATAGAGCGGTGAAAAAACAGTCCACCAGTTACGTATGTTGGGATGATATAACTGGAAGCACAGTGTATTGGGTCAACATAACATACTCTTCAAGCATGATTCGCATAATTAAATAATATGGGAAACGATTTAGTCGCGTACACAAACATCACACTTAAGTCCACTTAACCAAATAACTCATTCTACATTAGGTAATTGTAAGGAATTCATAATTGACTGCAGTTAATTAGTTTACATTCATTCAAAAATCATGCAATTAAAATATTAATATAATTTTATTACTGATAAAAAACATTGAATGACCAGGACAACATAAAATACATATAATACACTAAGGTAATCCACTGTAACTTGATATATCTTACTAAGGCCAATATCATTCGCATACAAACAATGCATAAGTACCTACCTAAGTATAATATGTATAGGACATACACCTACATGCATAGAATAACTCTAAATGTGCTGAGAGATTAACAAATAAACATTTAAATTAAACGTAGCCAACCGTATCAAAAAGCATAGGAAGTAATCAAGGATAGTAGGTGAGTATAATTTGACAGATACCAGTGTCCGATTGAGTTAATATTTTATAAAGAACGGAAGATAAGAGTATAACGAGTTAGTAACAACCTGAAATTGTTAGTCTATAGAAAATCAAGCAAGGTTACCATCAGACAAGACCTGAATGTTTGAAACTTGTTTACTTTGAAAAAGGAATCGCAATTCTGACAAGGGAGAGCGCTATTCACAAAGACTCATTTAACATCTTGCTGGGTCTCTCAGACTCCAAGCAGTCGTAGGGGAGCTCTCATAATAAGGGACGCAAACGCGTCAAAAGGAATCCAAAACCCTTGCAATAACTTCTCAACAGCTGCGAGATCACAAAGCTCGGATTAAATAAATATAATACATTAAATTCAGTGCATATTTCTATCTACAGAGCATTGTTATAGTGTTTGCAAACGAAGCAAGCGATTGTTTATTGCGGCACATGCGGTATTCAATACACAAAATACACCGGCGCCGTAGTATGTGCTCTGTGAATACAGTTTCGTAATCTGTACGCCGTGTATTGCACAGTTCGCTTTCGCAAAAGAAATAAGCTCACCTTTCTAATCCTCTTCTTCATGATACGCTCGGCGGCGTACACGCTGTCACCCAGCTCCATCTTATGCATCCCCAGTTTGGAAGCTTCTTCGTCGGCCTTTCAATCCGAAAAAACACTGCAATCCAATTAGGTTTGAATCCTTTCACTGCATCCAATACGTTTTCACCGCAATCCAATATGTAATTTTCTCACACTCTGTTGTTCGTGCACTATCACTATTCAAAGTTGGAGCGCGAACTATGCTCGCCGCGCTACACACAGCGATACGTCCTCTCTACACACTGTGTTGAAGGCGACTGAAGTAGGGGGGAAGAAGCCTCACCTCCCGCGCGTCTCTACCTCTCTCCGCCAATCGCCGACAGAGTGCGCTACGCACTCACGAATACCCGTTCGATATATTGTCTGTAAACAAGTTTTATTTTCATCATCGACTATATTTCATAGCTAGATTTAATTTTATCGTTACTAAAGTAATTTATAGATGTGTTCAGGTGTACCGGTCATCTACGTTGATATTGGCAAGGAAGTTGTAATTTATATTAGCTGTTGTACCTACAGCGTAAAATTTACTACGATAAAAACGGTGAGGTGTTTTTCATAACATCGCATTGTTCAGTGCTTATCAGGAATCACAGACCGTATAGTTATTATTGGCAAAAAGTCAACATCATTCAGGCGAGTGTCGATACTCGGTGTTACTGTGTAGGTATATAACTGAACACGATTCCCCACGGTCGTGTCGCCCGCGGCCCGCCGCCGGTGGAGGTACGGTCGGGAGAGCGACGTTGCCGCACCGCGCCAGCTGCGAGAGAAAGACGAGCGCTACCCTATTATTTAAGCGCGCTGTTGCCAGCTCAACCGGCCTACGTTGATTACGAGGACACCGCTTTTACGTTCGATCATCCGGCAATAAATTAATAGCGTTCTACGTCATATTCAACCGATAGCGTGTATGTTTTATTTTTAATGAATAGGTTTTCTATCATATTATAAGCAATCAATCGTATAGTTACCTGTTATGAATGGTATATCCAGTAATACTTTGAAGCACTTCACAGTTAGCACTATAAACATAGATAAACAAAATAGGCTACTCTGAATTCAAGTTTTAAGACATTTCGTAAAAAAACCGCGAAAACGTCCTGCCAACACCACGCGCTTCGAGTAACTAAGGCATTTTCGGTCGTATCGAATCGGATCAGAATTCGTGAAAGGTCGGTGCTCTGGGGCTTGCGGGGCGCGGGGAGTGTGATACACAGGCCAATCAGAAAGCCCGCGTGGCGCAGGCGGCGTGCGCTGTCTGACACTAACCAATAGAATGTGCCGGATCGCGCCACGCCTGCCGCGGACCGGTCGCCGCGTTCTTCCGTCTCACTCTAAGCGTTCCACGGTGTTCGAACATTTTTTGTGACGCTGCTACATATAGAAAAATAAACCGACATTTTGGATTAGGCATGCAATGCGAGGGTCTTCGAATCCGGGCCAAATGTGGGCATATTTATATCGTTCCCGTTGTTAGATGTACGTAGTGTCGAGAATTGAGATATTGTAGCCGCATCGAAATCGGAGTACCTACATGTCTCTAAATACGGATTGATACGTGCAATCAGGTTTATTGAAATCCCTTTGTTTGACTACTTACAAATACCATAAAGGATCTGATATGTAAGAATAGATTTAGCTCATACTTTATCGTTAACAAGTAGGTACTGAGTAGGAGTTATTATATAAGAGGTTTATTAGTTGTGGACACGAATCACGATAAAGAAAAAGTAAATAAAATTAGCTCTACCCATACCTACGAATGTCTTTTTCCGTAGATGAAAAACGCCTGGCGTTACTAAATAAGTATATTTTATTAAATGATCTTTTTGCTAGTAGGTAGGTAGTGAGAGACGTAGCAAAAATTACCCTTATAATAAATCATACCTTGCCCAGGTGCCTTGTTCCTACGCTCAAAGAATTTCCACGCGCCAAATTGTTTCCGGGTTTGGTGCAACAAAATATTTTTAAAGAAGCGCGAATTTTACCATCTTAAAACAAATAATGATCTTGTAATTCCTCTGAGGTGGACAAATAAATAACAAATAAACAAGAATATGGACAGTAAGAGAAATAGAGCCTACAATCTCATCAGCCGTGAACTCAATTGCGCTTTTCAAAAGCATCTAAGTAATTGAACGTTGAAGTAATAGTCGTTTTATAAGTTGTCGTTCAGTTTCATTAAGGTAACCTAGGTACTGACTCTTGCATTTGTTTGTGTTTTTTTTTTGCAGAGGAGGAAAATACTTTAACGTATTGAAGATCACGAAACGGAGCCCATATGTCGGACTCGGGTGTCTGCGTAACCCCCTACCGATTAAAAACCTCCTCTATGCTGTCAGCCCTGAAGGCTTTTACAGCGACATAGGACGTGGGCCGTGGAGGCCGCAAAGACTACGCAACAATAGTCGTGGGGCGTCTCCTAAAGAGACTCGAACCGACTGTTTGCTTGTTTGTGGGAAGGAGAAAAGATGAAGATGAAATGAAATGAAATGGGATGAAAAAATGAGAAGAACACACACGCCGGCGAGTGTTGCGATGTGTTGTTTAATGCATGTTTGTTTGTACGTATGTAAGTAGTGTATATGTTTGTGTGGATGTATGTACGTATTTGTTAACACAAAAAACACACACTCTGTGTATATGGTGTAGGTATGTCAGGCCATCAGTCTGTCCTTGTGTGAGTGGAGTGAAACGATTACCCGACGAGGACTACCGTCTCGTTGGGTATCAAAACAGTGTTTGGGCTTGGCTGTGTCTAATTTGCGGGCCGCTAGCCATGGCTGGTCAGAGTGACGAGAGCCAGCGGTTTGCTTTGGTTGTCGGCGCCTACGCCTTCAAAGGCGGTGTGTCTGTGTTGGTGTCGCGTTCGTGATCGTGATATCGTCATCAGGGTCTACCGTGACGTGCCGGGGACGTCTTAGTGGGTTGAGACTATGGTTAAGCGAGGTGTGTCATGTCCCACATGCCTTCCTAACCAAGATGTTGGGATGATTAGGCGCCTTGTCAAAAAAGCGTTGCGACATCTCTTTAAAGTGTTGACCGTAGACCACGTCTCGGATGAATCACGGGGCTCCGGTTGCCGTGCGCGTGAATTTATTTTGAACTACTTGCAAACGACGTAAGTAGCTCGGTCGGGTGTGCGCGAACACGACGCTTGCGTATGACAGTATGGGCCGTACGTAGGTTTTGTACAGCGTCACTTTGTGTTTGAGCGGAAGTTTGCTTCGCGCGCACATAAGTGGATATAGGCGACTGAGGACAAATCGGGCTCGAAAATAAATAACCCCACGGTATGAATGTTTCATACAATTTAAT
The DNA here is from genome assembly GCA_949711755.1 of Leptidea juvernica. Lineage (NCBI taxonomy): Eukaryota > Metazoa > Arthropoda > Insecta > Lepidoptera > Pieridae > Leptidea > Leptidea juvernica. The sequence continues at coordinate 7,082,410 of CATIXQ010000023.1, forward strand.
AACGTCAGTCGGTTTTTTTAGCTCTGATGCTATTCGCGTCACCGAAGAGTAACGCTGCACTCTTCGTGGTGTTCACTTCAATCAACCATTTTGTGAACCAGTTTCCTAGTTCATCGACGGCGGCTTGAAGCACTTTATCCGACCATGTGTTTAAGCTATCACGACGTTTCATCATCATGAGCAGGGAAGACGTCCACTCCTGGACAAAGTCCTCCTCCAAAGATTTCCACGACGTTAGGTCCTGCGCTGCCTTCATCCAACATTACGACGTTTATCTAATGTAAAAATTAAGTAATACGTCCTGCTCATTATGATGCAGTGCCGCTCAGGATTCTTGATTGAACCCAAAATTATAAGATAAGTCTCATTAGCCCAGTAATTTCACCAGCTACACTTCGAACCAAAACACAATAACTCTTGCACGTTAATGGTTCTTGGCAGAAAAACCTGCCGCTATGTGTAAAGAAACCTCCCACTGGGCTTAAAGCAACTCTATTTTGTTAAATATCTGTTAGTACCTACATTTACAGCTTATTCTCATAGATAAACTTGTCATAGATTGTCATTTACGGCCGTACCCAATATTCAGTCTATCTCTTACTTGAGAAAAAAATCGTAACTATCATTGACTTTTCTATCCCAATAAACTTATCGACGGTAACTCACCTTATACGTTCACGCTGTCTGTCAATGGGAGGACGTATAGCTTACCATGGATAGAAGTTATATAACGGCCGTTCCCAATATACTATCTACAGGTAGAGATAAATTACTACCTTCGACTGTCAGTAATTAACTATCAATAATCTGAAGCTGTCCCAATAAACCCGATAAGTCATTCTTATCGCCTTATATTGCGACGCGCGAATTGCAATTTCCATACAAACTTCGATCGCTAGTAAGCTATAGGTACGTCGTGAAATTGACAAGCAGCGTGTACGGATAAGGTGAGTTACCGTCGATAAGTTTATTGGGACAGAAAAGTCAACGATAGTTACGATTTTTATCTCAAGTAAGAGATAGACTAAATATTGGGAACGGCCGTAAGGCGATAAGAATGACTTATCGGGTATATTGAGACAGCTTCAGATTATTGACAGCTAATTACTGACAGTATAATGTAGTAATTTATCTCTATCTGTAGATAGTATATTGAAAACGGCCGTTAGAAAACCTAGAAGAAAGTCTTCGACGGTAGGTAGGTAACCTATCTCTTATGTAGATATAAGTACCGACGTAATATCACTGATTTAATGTTGACATGAAAGAAAATAGTTGGCCGTTCGACAAATTTTATTGTAGGTAAGTAACATAAACTTACAATAAACTAGCGTAGAGACAAACTAAGAGTACAAGTGAGAATAACACCTCCAACAGAGACTTATTTCTCACGCCCGTCAATTGTGGCTTCGATTTACGTTACGGCTTATTTTCAGGCGTGAATTCTTTACGAAAAATAGGTTCGTGCATGGTGCGTTGGTGGTGATATTCAAACAACGTTAGTCGTTTTGTGACCTTTATCCAGCCCAACTCTGTGATATTAGGACGTAGTTAAGCAGTAAGGACTCAAACCATACTTTGGTCAAAATAAGAGTTTAGTATGCCATCGTACTCCTGAAGATCGAATCTATCAAGTAGTGAAAACCCTATTTTTAAAACATACACGGAAACTGTTTTTTTTTTTTAATATTTTATATAGAATATTTATATGAAAGATTATTTAGAGGTGATACTTCCAATACTTATAACTCCTGGGTTTGAGTCCTTTCTGATTAATTACGTCCAATTTACTGAGACAACACGAGTGTTTTTCGAAAACGAATTACAAAGTGTGAACCCATTTTTTATGGAAGAGGAGGACAAACGAATGTACGGGTCATCAGATGTTAAGTGATCACCGCCGTCCATATTTTATCGGTCGCCGTTGCCGATCTTTTAGATATGGTGTAGGTACGCACTTTTTTTGAACGTACCCATGTCGTTTCTTCGGAAACACCGCACAAGGAAGATCATCTCATCAGCTTTGTAGTACGTGGAAGAAAGTTACTGGAGAACTGCACTTGACATGAACACCACACATCCGGATGATATCCTAATTTGTGGCGTGTCGTGTGAAGGTGGAATTCGGCGGTAGCGATTTGGCTTAGGGCGGCGGTGAAAAAATTCAAGTGAGCCTTAATAATTGCCAACCTCCGATAGGAGATGGCACTATGGCCGCGAATGTGGTACCAGCTTAACATTATTAACATTAGTATGTATAATTTCCATAGTAGGTTCTTAAAAACTATGTTTCAGTGCCTTACGGTTTGTTTCTCAGAATCCATAGCCGTTACTCCATTGAGCTAAGATGTTGTTATCTAGCCGGCAGCGATATAAGGTTGTTTCACATCTACCGTCATTATACTTAATAACGGTCGTGCGTTTTTTGCCCGCGCCGACCGAACCAACGCACCATGACCACCGATCCTTATCTCACATCCTCGCTCTTTATCCAGATATTCATGAATAATTAATATATATTTATTCACCTCAGCTATATTAAGTTATTATTATTTTGTATATTTATTACTTTTGATGAAGGCAGCGCAGGACCGATCATGGTGGAGAAGAGTGGTGCAGTGGACGGGTTTCAGCTGAAGTGATGGTATTTATTATAATATCGGACGCTCTTAGGGTTTCTTGTAAGTTATTAGTTTCCGAGCTTCGGGACCACTTGGTGAAGGTTTACAAGCGACATATGATTGTCGATAAGGACATCGTAAGGCCACGGTACGAATGAGAAAGACTATGCGAAGCTAGGCGAGTAGGTATAAATCTGGTAAGACAGGCAGGCAGACCCTGTTATTCCCAGGATAGAAACGTCAACTAGATACTCCATAGGCTGTAATCCACACATGTAGTAGCTAGCTGACACTTAGCTAACAAGGAAAACGGGCGTCGTTTTAGTTGCCGCAATTTGCGACTACTCCGGCGGTAGCTAGTCGCAAGGGAGACCAATCCGTAATCTAAGACTATAACTAAGTGCTATTTGATCTGATTCTTGCCGCCGAATGCCTCCTTGGTTCAACGCGCTCCATACTTTGCTACCCTCCTATAGAGACTACCCGGCATTGCTATTTCTATTCCTGTGATCTTGCAGAAAAATGTTGGCGGCGGTTATCACTTAGCATCAGAAAACCCTCACACTCGTTTCTCCTACTTTCATATATATCATACGGCCATCTACCCTAACAAAACATAGAGCCTTACAATTTCTGATCCTGGAAGCTTGGGGTGAGTTTCTGGTATTCTGTACTTTTATTATAAAGAGGAAAGGTTCGATTGTTTCCATTGAATAGGCATAATTTGTTATATTATTTTTTTTACATATCTTTCACAGCACGAAATTTGAACCGTCGGGTTTTAGTTTTAAAATAATATTTATATATTATCGGCCTTACAAATAAACTTGGTATAAAGTAATAACTGATGATAAACAATGAAAATGCGAAATGTTTACAATATCATTAACAACACTGTCAATACAATGATAATTCTGAAGTTTTCCGAATGACAAGCTGCCTTGCAAATAAACGCGGGAAACGTTATACGTCCGAACAAACCATTCGTAAGCAAAATGTCTATTTGTAAACATTTTACATATTCTTGGTTTATTCTATTAGTTATAACTTTATGCCAATTTTATTTGTAGGGCCTTATGTGTCTAGTAGGCTACTTAGGTACAACAATTAATATGAAATGTTCGGGAACTTTAGACGCATTACTTTTACATCTAAATATATGTATTTCTTTTGTGCGTCTGTTGTAACTGAACTCCTCCTAAACGGCTGGTCCGATTTTAATGAAACTTTCTGTGTGTCTTCAGAGGGATTCGAGAATGGTTAAGATTCACAATTGAACTACCTCCTTCGCCGAATATGATGATTTTTTTGTGTGTTCCAGTGAATTTGAGATTGGTTTAGATTCTCAATTCCGTCCATATAATATAATTCTCCTGTTCATGTGTATGTTAGTGAACTCCTCCTAACGGCTGGACCGATTTTTCATATTTAAGACGGGTGTACAGGACGTCTGTCGGGTCCAATAGTTATGTAGGTATATTTTGTGAAATGATTTAAAAGAGTGGAAATGATTTTCTTGCCGCCTCTTCTTATTAAGACTCGATAATTCTGAAGTTGTCGTGAACAGTAAAATTCTTAACTAAGACAGTTAAACATATTTCTGTCATTTTTTGACCTGAGCTTTGATTTGAGGTTATTCTGAAAATGCATTGATGTCGTTTCACAATAAAATTTTCAATTTCAAAATTCAATGGGATTTTAAGATATTATTTTAAACAGTAACTGTCACCGATTCCTTGCGAAGGGCCAGAATACACCGGCGACAAACTGGGTTTAGTGGTTCTTTTATAAATACTACCTAATAAGAGAAGAGACTGAAAAAATTTAAATTTAGTTTATTATGAAACGTGCAGTGATTTGATATAAGTTTCAAATAGTAGTCATGACTATATGGCGATTGGCGACGAAGTATAATCCGGCTAGGTTTGAAAGCGAACAGTTGTTTAAACCGTATTGGATTTCGGCTATCTTCGTTTTTTTACAAGATTATAGCCGTCATGTGTCAATCTAATGACGACAAAAACGACTGCACGTTTCATGCAATCGAGGGAATCGTTGTTTTCTTAGAGAAAACTCTCTCTCAAGCGAAACCGCTTTCAAAAAGTTCTTTACAAAAAGGACTCAATACCGATGTTACGGTGTTAAGATAATAAAAGCCCTCATCTAACCTAGCTCTGGACTTCTATGAATCGAAAAGGATTTGCCTCACTCTCTATAGAATGCAGTTAATCAATTTTACATACAAACATCAAACAGTGCGTTGACTCTTTTTCCAGTTATCAAAGCGAAAGATGACCATCTCGAATAATACAGGCCAATATAAATTACCTTTTATATTGGCCGAATTTTCAATAAATACCTACCTTTGTAAAGTTTCTTTCATGTAAGTTTTATTAATATTAACTTATTAGAAATAGACGCATTTTTATTTGTAAAAAAGAAACGTACCTATGGATTTATAGTCAGTATGATCGTCCTTACCAAAGGACAATCCCCAGATCGTGGATATCTTTGAGGGAGGCCTTTGTCCAGCAGTGGACGTCTTCCGGCTGGTGATGATGATGATCATCCTAAGGTTATTATTCTATTTATATCTTCGAAAATTTTAATAGTTTATGCGCTTGCGACAAAAATGATATTATGTAATCACATGTTTATCTAAACACTGTCATAAATTTTGTTATACAAGATGGTAGGTTCACAGGATGCCGGCTAGATTATGGGTTCCACAACGGCGCCTATTTCTGCCGTGAAGCAGTAGGTAATGTGAAAGCATTTATGAAAATTTAAATTACCGGGCAAATTAGACTTAATAACTTGTGTCTCAAGGTGACGAGTGCAATTGTAGTGCCGCTCAGAATTTTTTGGGTTTTTCAAGAATCCTGAAGGGCGCTGCATTGTAATGGACAGGGCGTATCAATTACCATCAGCTGAACGTCCTGCTCGTCTCGTCTCTTATTTTCATAAAAGAAATCATTAATGATTTTGATGATTAGGTAGAAAATCTAAAAATATCAAAGTTGCTATTTTAATTAAAGTCGTTAAAAATAACTCAACACACAGATGATTATACTTATATTTATTGTGCAAAGGCAGTCCACTAGCCAACAATACCGCATCGTAAAGTACTCCATTACAAAAGACAAAGAACACAAAACAATGACTTATCACAGTTATTATCTGTTAACAAATCATAAATAATGGGACCGCCTTCACACCGAAAAAAGGCAATAATAATTATTTATGGCAGACACAGAATTACTAGGTATGTATCCGAATGGTTGTAAAAAAATCCGGTATCCAATTTAACTCGATCCATGGCTCAAGGGAAAGGCAAATCTTCTCAAATACCCCGTCCCATCTAGCGCGACAGAACTACCCAACAAATTATAAAGCAAACAGCGCTTTCCAATTTGCAAAGCGCTTACAGCGCTATCTTATACAAACAAGCGTAAACCCAAATCAAATGAGTGACGGTTTCGAAATATTGCTACTCAAGATTGCTACAGAAGAATGTGTTTTAAACGTACTGTGTTAAGATTCATTTTCATTTGGATAGCTCAACCCTTTGTTAGAACGGGCTTATATAGGGGATGGTATGGACAAAATTGCACGGCGTTATTATTCTGACAATAGGTCTTCTGAGAAAGGAGCCGGTTTTTGCAATGCCTGTGCAAATTTCTCAACGTCGGGAATCACCATGTGGTTTGAGGCGCCTTTCAAAATAATGTTGGGGTATTTGTCTTGAAATTTCAAGAGGCCATATTTAGAGAATAATAATTTTAGCCTATAGTAAAATGTATTGTCTATACAATAAATTATGTAGTCGAATAATGTCATAAATAACATTTTCAGATATAAATACCGTCCAGCATGTTTGAAACGACAGATGAGATAGAAGTCGCATCATAACTGATGTGCCAAAATGGTAGGTTTTGGAAACATGGGTGGTCCGCACCCCCAGGAAACCTTATGGTACCATATTATGCTGTAATAAGCTTTTACTGGTAGATCTTACTAATGCAACGATTTAACTTGATATCTTCGCCTTTGATTTAACTTACGACGCACAAAAGTGAGGCGTTATTGTTCTTTAATATTTAATTATCTCTATTTATTGTAGCTTTTTGTGTAAACGAAAACGTATTATATATTCATACTCAAAGCATCAAATTACAAAAAAACAAACGGGAGAGGTACTTTAGTTCATAAACAGGCGTAGGTATGGCTTTTTTAGTTTACCAATTTTAGGTCCTATTTGTTACAATAATTTCCTTTATCTGATAAAATGGTCCATTTTTTTTAATGGAATAGGAGGACAAACGAGCGTATGGGTCACCTGGTGTTAAGTGATCACCGCCGCCCACATTCTCTTGCAACACCAGAAGAATCACAAGAGCGTTGCCGGCCTTTAAGGAAGATGTACGCGCTTTTTTTTAAGGTACACATGTCGTATCGTCCCGGAAACACCGCACAAGGAAGCTCATTCCACAGCTTTGTAGTACGAGGGAGAAAGCTTTGAAAACCGCACTGTGGAGGACCGCCACACATCCAGATGGTGGGGATGATATCCTAACTTGTGGCGTGTCGTGCGAAGGTGGAATTCGGCGGCAGGAATCAGGTTAAACAGCTCTTCGGAACACTCCCCGTGATAAATCCGGTAGAAGACACACAATGAAGCGACGTCTCTACGCAACGCCAAGAGATCCAGCCGTTCACAGAGCACTGAAGTCCAGAGACAATTCGAGCTGCTCTACGTTGCACGCGGTCAAATGGATCGAGCAGATACTGGGTAATAAATAATGGATAATGGTCCATCTAAATAAATTACTACTTTTATAGATATTGTAGTGTGTTTCTATACTTTGCGATAATATTTCAAAGATCGCAGCACTTAAATATAATCCTATAATAATGACTTATTCAAAAATATAATTCTTATACCAAAATACAGTGTAAACTGCAACTACTTTGAAAATTTTATTAAAATCATAAAATTTGCAGTTATTTAAAATATTATAAATCAGTGATTGAGTGGAGAGAAAGTCGCGTTCCAGTGTTTTGAGAATCAACAGCTCCTGAAGATGTTAACAATCAATGCCTCGTTGAGCGGTGAAACTCGCGTCGAAGTAATTTTGTAAAAGTTACTTATATTAACAATAAACGTCACATTTATTAAATAATAAAGTGAAGATTTTGTTAATAATTGTTATTAAAATTTGCAATAATTAACTTCGGTTTGGCATCAGTTCTGCATGATGGAAGATATACGATCAACAGTGACTAGATAATTGACGACCTGTATAGCCGAGTGGTTACCGAAAGCTAGAGGTCCCGGGTTCGAATCCCGGTAGGTGCAGGCATATAAATGATGAATATGGATGTTTGTTTCCGAGTCATGGATGTTTATATATGTTTATGTGTACGATTATATGTATTTCTGTATGTTTAAGTAAGTATATTGTATTAAATATATCGTTGTCTTGCAACCCATAACACAAGCTATATATGCTTAACTTGGGGCAAGATAATTTGTGTAAAAAAAGTGTGTCAATTAGTAATCAGTAAGTCATTAATTACGAGATATAGTATCTTGGAACAGAAGCGTTACAAACACGATCAATCTCTATAGCGACAAAGCTCTAGACCAAAATACCAAACTGACAATAGGTTAATAATTTGTCTTTCGGAGGTATGGATAGTGAGTGTAGTGAGTGAAGATTTGGCAACTTGTGACGTTTATCTAATACCCAAAATGAAACAAAAACTCAAGTAACACTTGTTTTAGGAATGAATTCTGAAGATGTGATCGCTGTCATCAAACGAACATGGATTATATCCCGTGAAACAAGACTACAAACATTAAAAATGTCTAAAAAGAAAAAACTCCATGTCACAAGTCAAAACTTCTTAGTTTTACAAGCGTGTTGCGGGGAAGTGTACGAAGAATACTGGCAGCATTTCCGCGTTAGATAGCTAGGCTGATCCGTTGACCGAAATAGCTGCCAACGCTTGGGTTTCTAGTTACCCTACTGAGGCGCGTAGAAAGTACGTACCTTGTACATTCTTCGCGCCTTTGAGCCTCGCGGGCCAAGTGTCTAGACACCAAACGACAAAAAGATGTAAAACTCACTTCAACCAACGCAAAACCAACATATATGTGACGTTTGCAGTCTTCGGCAGTCGAAGCAGCACCAACTGACGTAACATGGACACGAGAAGGAGTCAGAGTGTCACGTTCCACACCAGCGCCCTTCCCCGTGTCCAAGCCACCAGGGTCATTCCATCAGTACACTTGCTATCACATCGCAACTGGTATTAATACTTTTTAGTAAATTACTTTTATTATAGTATTAATACATTAATAAATTTATCATCTAATGCGCTGTTTACACAAAAATCTATACTAATATTATAAAGCTGCAGTGTTTGTTTGTTTGTTTGTTTGTTTGTTTGTTTGAACGCGCTAATCTCTGGTACTACTGGTCCGATTTGAATGATTCTTTCAGTGTTGGGTAGTCCATTTATCGAGGAAGGCTATAGGCTATGTTTTTTTTCAAAATTAGGGATCCGTAATAAAATTGCAATTTTGTAACACAAGGTGTAAAATCGAAAACCTATTTTTGCGTGCGCTGCAAAAACTATTGACAATAGAACAATATGATGTACAGGCTATAATATAGGCAATATTTTATTACTTATAAAACTATCGCGTGAATTATACTTTATATGGCAAAACATCGTTTGCCGGGTCAGCTAGTAATAGATAAAAATACAAACAAATATTTTTAAAATACAAACAAATTTATTTAAAAAAATTGATACAGTCCAAAACTTCAATATTCTCACATTGTCTTCATTATTATCATCATAATAACTGATACTATAGGCATATGGTAACTAAAATAAGACATGGAAATATTTGATTATATTTTCCAATTTCATGCAATTATATTTAAGAGAAAGAGGTTTAGCTCTTCCTTTGAATTTTTTGTGTTTGCCTCTAACATTTTGTTACACAATCCCTCCCAACCTTTGATCTTCTATTCTCTATAGATTTCTACATTCGATTTTATATTGTAAAATACAATAATGATGAATGTAGATTACCTACATTGTTATATATAGAAATACAAATATAATAATATATTTGGGATTATTATCTTGGAATAAGGATTAAGAAAATGTTAATAGCATCGTAAATAAACGTATTTCTAGGATTTAAGACAAATTAATAACTATTAATAGTACTAATAATAATAGATCATCCTTATGTCTGGCGTTCCCCGACAGTACGGTTTTCAAGGAACTTTCTACCACTTACAAATTACAATCCAACTATGAAATGAGCTTGTTTCCAGGACGGTACCACTTTAGAAAATGGAAAACTCCAAGAGAAGGTTACATTTTAGTTTGTGTGGTTGTCGTTTGGTTTTTCATTGTGGCATCGTTATGAAAATTTAACAGCAGTGCAATGAATTTAACTCGAGTTGGTAAATATAGACTTCAATTTCCATTAAGTGATGAAAGTCCATCTCAAAGCTCTGGGTATTCCTGGCTTAGGGAAGGGAGGGTTTATTTTTCGGGAACTGGTTGCAGATCATGTTATTTTATAAAAATATATATAAATATAAATATAAAAGAATAATTTTAAGCTTTATTAACAGTATAACTAAGTCTGGTCATAAATAATGTTACAACTTAAAATAAATAAATATTTCATTTGAATTTGGAGTCTGTCAATTGTATAATATAATAATAATAATATTGTATAATATAATACAATGCACAATATATTGCGACATTACAAAAAATTAACAAAAACCAACCTACTTCAAAAACACTATTCCAAAACAGAAGATATAATTTGCACTAAAAAGTATAAAAATAATTGCGAATTTTTATACAATTTAATTCTAGTTACGATTATTGTAATTTTTGGAATCGCTGTCTTTCCGCCGCGCCCCGCTCTCGCCTCTGACCTCCTCACGACTCAAGCACATCTCACCTATAACTATGTCTGGAGTTACAAGCCTATCTTGGATGACACCGACTCCAAAAATTACAATAATCGTAACTAGAATTAGATTGTATAAAAATACGCAATTATTTTTATACTTTTTAGTGCATATTATATCTATTGTTTTAGAATAGTGTTTTTGAAGTCGGTTGTTTTTTTGTTATTTTTTTTTTATTTTTAGTGAATTTGAAGTACATTAACTAACAACTTGTCTAAATATGTGCAGATATGCTAAATTTTTCAATGCAGCAATGAACGTAAGCGCTTAATTGAAGAGTTCCGTTACTTTGCCATTTTTCCAATAAAAAAAGAATCATCGAAATCGGTTGGCGCGATATTGAGTTATTCGTAAATTTATCATTCAAATTTAAGACTTTTATGATTTCTCTCCTGGATGTCATTGTCAGATATGGACCAAATTACAATGGGACCACACGGGAAGCACCAGCTTTCAAATAAAAAAAGAATTATAAAAATCACCCAGTCGAAAGTTTTGAGGTAACAAACATAAAAAAAATACTGACTAATTGAGAACCTCTTCCTTTTTTGAAGTCGGTTAAAAATGGAGTGGGGTGATAAAGAGAACCGAATCGCTGTGATTGCATTACACAAAGTAGGTATGGAGCCAAATGCAATTTTTAAAACTCTCCATACGCTTGGTATTAGTAAAATGTTTGTGTACCCGGGCTATTAATCGGAATAGGAATGAGACCTCCTCTGTTTGTGACAGAAAAAGATCTGGCTGTCCACGTAGTGTTCGTACGAAAAAGGCTGTCAAAGCAGTAAGAGAAAGAATTCGAAGAAATCCTGTCCGAAAGCAATATATTTTACCTCAGGTGATGAAGATAGCACCTTTAACCATGTCGCGTATTTTAAAAAGATGACTTAGGACTTGCAGCCTATAAGATAAGAGTACTGGTCATTTCTCAACTGATAATTTAAAAAAGAATAGGGTGGAAAAATCGAAACAACTACTGAAGCGGTACGCAAAGGGAGATCACACACAAGAAATGTTGTGTACGGATGAGAAAAATTTTACAATTTTACAATGACTGTATTGTAGCCAATGGAGACCGCTTTGAATAAGCTGTTTATATATTTTTTTATATTTATGTATTAAACTAACACACTTTAAAAGTAATAAGTGTTATTTGCAATAGAAAATATTTTTTCTTTGTTTCATTATTTATGGCCAGACAAGTGAAGCTAATTTTAATCATTTAACAAAATTCAAATGAAACCCATTCATAGTTTTTTTAAGCTATGTTAAAGTATTGACCTCAGCATATCTTTTAATCAATATTCCTATTTTTATAAACACCGTAGCGCATTTGAATTAATAAGAATACGTAAATGAATCAAATAAAAAATCCAAAGAAACGAATTAAGAGTAAAATAAATGCCTTTTACTATGTAAGCTTAAAATACCCCAAACCTTTTAACACTGACAATTTTGACATAAGCAGAAACGCGAGAATAAAACGGCTAAAAAGCATGACATTCTGCGTTTTAATAAAATTACTGCGGAAGGGTGGCGACGAGCGGCCGAGGGGTCCCTCTTACGACAGGGAGCGGAAATTGAAAACATGCTCCCTCCGCCCCGCGACCCTCTGAGAGGCACTCGTATGGGCTCGGTGGAGCACGACCTCGTTGAGTTTTCACGTCCCGATCGAATAATTGGATGCCGGCCATTCAGATTGGATTCATTTATTATTTATTGAGCTGTCAGCTCACGTCTTTAGTTCAGTGCAATATTGATGATAATAAGTCGATTTTGTTTTATTTTTGAATTGAAAACTTCTTTACCCCGCATTGGGCACATTTTGATAGGGGAAATATTATGCGTTGCGCGTCACCGACACGTTCTTGACTGGCGCACGCGATATATGCAAAAATATTTACAAAAATAAATATAAATATATATATTTAGACACTTTTTGGATGGGTGAAATCTCGTGAGTTCACGTCAACGAAGTGCTTATAGCAGTATATCTGTAGCTATACAGCTGACGTATTCTGCATTAGTGCTGTTTATATCTTAGAACATTAGTGCTGTGTATATCTTTTATGGGAAATTGAATGGATTTAGTCAAAAGTTTATTGTGTATATCCTGTGCATTATTGAAATATTGTTTTTGTTTGATAAATGTATTAATAAAAATAAGTCTAAAATATAAATTCTATATTTATAAATAATTTAATTATAAATATATCTATATATATGTGACCAAGAGCTGGTACGTTTCTCTGTCAAAGGATAAGTTTGGCCATACAAAGAGGTAACGTTGCCAGCTTCATGGGCACCTTACCTCTTCGGCTTGATCAAATAATATTATTAATGTAAGATTGCAATATATTTGAATATAGAAAAATCCAGCGTACGGAAGAGAAGAATATACGGAGATACAGCATGGTAGTACGAAAGCGAATCTTTTGTTACGGTAACTAATTTTGATTTACAAGTCCCAAACAGTGTTTTGTGTTTTTAGTTTTCTGTTTTCGTTCAGGATTCTGGACGCCCTGTTACAGAATAAGGGAAGCCATTTTTGAAAAAATAGAATAATATCAACATATCAGTAGTAAAGACATAGCTGAAGGAACTGGGAATTTACTAAAAAACAGCTTCAACCCATTTGATAAAAGCAAAACACAAAAAAACTCGATATTTATTTTTGTATTTTTTTACGATTCTTTGAGACCGAAACTTCTTTAAGATAGAGATGTCTGAAAAAGGTCGTGCTTATAGGTCGCTTAGACGTCATAGACTATGGAAAAACTCGCAACCACGCAATAATTTAATAATAATTTTAGATTCGGACCTTTACAACCAATAACTGATGAGGTTTAAGCCAGAAGTTGAAAGAAGCGGCCGGAGATGATCAATAGGGGGGATCAGGGTGTCTTTTTCGGGAAAACGCTAGACCACACACATCTTTAGCCAATGAGCAAAACATAAAATAGTTTGGCTGGGAGATGTTAATGAATCTGCCATATAGCCCTGGCCACCTGTTTTGGTCTTTTCAGAATTATTCAGGCAGTGTCAGGTTAATATCAAGTGAAAACTGTCAAAACTACCTGTAGAAACCCGATTTATGACCTACAAGATGGCATACATATAATGGCACATCTGTACTGTAAATAAACTTTGAATTTTTTTTAAATAATTAGAAAGTAACATATTCCCCAACCTATTAGATAATTACCATAGTTTGAAAATGGCAAAAGAGGATGGCGTGAGCCTTTTGAAGAAAAGGGCTCAAGCACAAGACCGTCAACTATGGCAGAAAAGGGATCCATCCATCCAATAAAGGATCTTAAAAAGGTCCTGACAATGACGATTATTGATGACAGAACTGATATCATGATTACTGATTATAGAACTTCTTATCCTGTTTTTGAAAATTGTATACAACTTAATTTAAAAATACGTGAAGCAGTAATGTACAAGCATTAATGTGTTACGGTTTGAAGAGCGCCATAGTTATAGTCCGATAACTTTATGCACGACCGTTCCACGGGGTGACAGACGGTGGCGGGGTCGGGGACGGGGTACTCAGATGTCAACTGGTAGCGGGCGCCCCTCGCCACTCCTGTCGCCCCGTGCGACGGTCGCACACGAAGTTGTCGGACTATAGTGAAATAACTGAGCTAATGAGATTTAACATTTTATGTCTCAGTGTGATGAGCGCTATTGCGATACCGTTCTGAACTTTGGATTCAATCAAGAATCTTGAGCGGCACTGTATCGTAATGGACAGTGCGTTTCACTAACTAATATCAGTATCGCTAAATAATCAACGTGATATTTTATAAAAAAACAAATATAGTACTTGATGAGCTATCTGCCTGTGAAAGTCCTGTCGGAATCAGTACTGCTTTTTTAACCGACTTCAAAAAGGAGGATGTTATCGATTCGGTTGGTATTTTTTTATGTATGTACACCGATTACTCTGATCTTTATGATCCGATTTACGTAATTTTTTTAGTTCGATGCAGAATAGATGCCATTTGGTCATATAAAAATTTTACACACTTTGGCCCAGTAGTTTTCATTTTATGAACATTTTTTATGAAAATGTTTGTTTACCTCGATGATATAATTGTTTTTTGTGTACGGCTTTTTTAGGAGTTTTCATTCAGGTTGATTATATATTATAATTTAACTGACACTAAAAAGGTAAAAATAAAAAAAAAACTACGCTTAAAAAAACCGACTTTAAAAACTGAAAAATATCAAATAACTAAAAATTTAATATAATACACCTTTACCTTTAATATTAATAAAATACTATTATTGGTATAAGCTACATATTGATAGATTTGAAGTCGGTGCTAAGCCAAATGTAAATAGTAAGTACCTACACTCGCCACGCGTGACTTTGAGCGGGATAGCTTCGTCTAGAACAAAACAACCCAAGCGAACAGACACTCGTGGCTAGACAACCTTTATAATAACAGTAAGTAAGCTGTTTATAATATTAAGTTTTATTTTGTTTAGGGCTTGGCACCAACTTAAAACCTATCAATAAGTAGGACATATAAATAATAGCATTTTATCAATATTAAAGGTAAAGGTGTATTAAATTAAATTTTTAGTTATTTGATACTTTTCAGTTTTTGAAGTCGGTTTTTTTAAACGTAGTTTTTTATGTTTAATTATACATAGACCTGAACAAACCAAAATTTAAAAAAACTATTTTGCGTTGTATGTTCCATCTAAACATTAATATGAACTAAATCCGTCTTGACTTTACAAACAGACACTAATTTTATTTATATCTGTTGTTATTTACTACGGGCTACCCACGTATAATTGATCTAAGACTACCCACGCAGTACCATATCATAACTTTATATATAAAATATTATTACAAATCTAACAAATATATGATAAACACGAGAGATTTGTTATAGTTTTGCAGGTTATCATTTTATTGACAACTACCTGATACCCGCGACTTCGTTCGTAACACACATGACTGAGCACATAGTGCTATTAAAAGTAGTTGTTTCTTAAAAATTTTACAATATATTCAATGAAGATATCGCATTTTTTAAATAAAGGCCAAGTGTCTAAGGAATAAAACTTAGAAGACTTAATAGAAACCAATGAAAACCTTATGATAACCTCTATTTTTTTATATATTATATAGATGTATGATTTT
The DNA here is from genome assembly GCA_949711755.1 of Leptidea juvernica. Taxonomy (NCBI): domain Eukaryota; kingdom Metazoa; phylum Arthropoda; class Insecta; order Lepidoptera; family Pieridae; genus Leptidea; species Leptidea juvernica. Next base: position 7,098,216 of record CATIXQ010000023.1, read on the forward strand.
GCTTATATAGATGTGCGTACTTTTACACTGTTTTGCAAAAAAAAACTGGCACCTAGGTAAATAACCTATTTAACTGGCATCTTCAGATTATTTAATATCGTATCATAATAATACTATAAATAAATAAGCAACAATTAGTTTCTGTCAACTTCGTCATTACATTTCGATGGAATTAAAATAAAATGATCCCAGAGTCTAAACAGCTAGTTGCGTTTCTGTTCATTAAATAATAAAGCATGCTAAAAACTTAAATTTTTTTAACATAAATATAAAAACTAACGGCTTAAAAACCAATGCTTTTGCTTTTGCTAAAATGTCAGCTTGTATTCATCCGGGCATGCTCCCACTGCGCAGCAATTACATTCCTTAGCTCCCTGATGTTTTGTGGATCGAGCTGCACCGATCTAACTCTTCGTTTTAGAACTTCTCAAATGTGCTCTTTGGGATTGAGGTCGGGACGTCGAGCTGACCACTCCAAACGACGAATCCCAACTTCTTGAATATACGCTTCCACATCGCCAGAACGATAAGCGGGAGCGTTATCGTCCATAAAAATCTAATTTTCTCCATTAATGCGGGTTGTACGAGATAATTAGGACTTCTTGTGTGCATAGTGCCGTTTTCAACGAAGACTTACTCCGTACGGTTCAATACAATTATCGCCACCATAAGGGGGTTATTTCTTCAAAGCCGACTTCTGTGAAACGTTCCCTTTTCCTTCGCAGTATTCGTCGACGTCAATCCTCATCATGTAGTGATATTCGGCTTCATCAGAGAATAAAACTCTACCCCAGTCCTCTTGAGTCCACTGAAGCTAAGTCTGGCAATCTGATCTCGCGGAGTAATTTAGGGCCACGGACTGGACGGAGACTACATATATTAGCAGTCCATAAGCTGATTAAAACACCAGTGGGAGGCTCCTTTGCACAGGATGCCGGCTAGATTATGGGTACCACAACGGCGCCTATTTCTGCCGTGAAGCAGTAATGTGTAAGCATTACTGTGTTTTGGTCTGAATGGCGCCGTAGCTAATGAAATTACTGGGCAAATGAGACTTAACATCTTATGTCTCAAGGTGACGAGTGCAATTGTGGTGCCGCTCAGAATTTTTGAGTCTTTCAAGAGTCCTGAGCGGCACTGCATTGTAATGAGCAGGGCGGATCAATTACCATCAGCTGAACGTCCTGCTCGTCTCGTCCCTTATTATCATAAAAAAAAACAACTCTCACTTCCTTTAGAGTGTTCTTGAGGTCGACATAAGAAGATTTGCGATTTCGAAATACCTGTTTCACCAGGAAGCGGTCATCTCGAGCTTCTGTGCATGGTTTTCTTCCAGACCAAGGCCTTCTACTGACAGAACCAGTCTCTCGATATCGTTGCCAAGTCCTCTGTATAGTCGAACGACTCAAATTTAGCCTCTGGGACACATAACATTGATTTCACCCTTCCTCAAGTAGCGCTATAATTATATGAGTTATAGTTTAAGAATCATTATTTCTCATAAGAATTAACAATTCACCTACTGAGAAAACTTAAATTATCTTAAAAGTTAAAAGTAAGACGAAAAAGTAACAAAAGATAAGTTCATTAATATCTAATAGGTAGGCATTTCCTAATACCAACTCCTTTACAATACAACAAAATATGACAACACAATAGTAAGTGAGTAGTCACAATTATTAACTAACCACTAGAACAATAAATATAATATGGTAGCATAAACAATGTAAACAGAACCGGATCGCGCGTCACAGAATAGGATAACTGAATATGGCTTCACATTAGGAATTACCAGTTTGGAAAAATTTTAACTTTGATATCTGAAATTTTGCTTGCTGTTATCGTTCTAACAACCATTTTAGAAACCGGTAAAAATAATATCAAGACTTAAAAATATCAAGCAAATAGAATATTATGAATTTATTTTTATAAAAGATTCAGATTAATACCTACGAAATATCAACGATTCACGTCACAATACGCAATTAACTGCAAATTTTGTTATTGTTTTTTTTATGGAATTGGAGGCCAAACGAGTGTACCCCGGCGTACACCTAGAGTTAAGTGATCACCGCCGCCCCCAATCTCTCGCAACACCATAGGAATCACAGGAGCGTTGCCGGCCTTTAAGGTAGGTGTACCCTTTTTTTGAAGGTAGCCAATATCCGACTTCGTCTTAAATTCTCACCTGTTAAAGGCTTATTATTCAAACAAAACAAATCTTATAACTATATTTACAATACTATGACTACATAAAATTAAAACTATCATTTCGTGGAAGCGTACCAAGAATACTGGCAGCATTACCGCGTTGGATAGCAAGGCTGATCCGTAGACCGAAATTTTCTAAGGTTTCCAGTAGCCTTATTGAGGCGCGCTTCTTAAATTAGAATTTGGAATAAACTTTTTTATGCACCACAACACTTTTCTCAAACGATCAAAATATCCTAAATTCCTTGTATTTTCCAAAGGGACTTTTTTACTGAATTTATTAAAATATTGATACTTATGGGAACTGTGTGCTTCAATAAATTGCAAAAAAAATTCAACATTTTCTCAAAGAATATTAATGATAAAGATTAGATTCAGGTAGAACCAACGAAACCTTTTGTGAAAACTAGTTAGTTAATTTTTTTTTATACTTCATAATCAAAAATGTATGTGAACATAATCCCAATCAGACTTAATGTTACACCCCACTCTAAATAAATCGTCCCCTTTTTAAAACTCCGCTTCATTACAAAGAAGATTAAAGTATTTTTATCTAATTTATGTTTGTATGATTCCGATCACTTATAAAACCTTTTAAGCCGATTGCTTTCTAATAATATCATTCTGAGGTATATAATATGTCCTTTATCTTTGTCATCAGTTAGTAATATTGACGACTACCTGTCACATGGCTGTGATGTAAGTTTCTCTTTATTAATAATAATAAATTCTTTATTGCCATACAAATCATTACAAATATAAAATGAACAATTAGGATACGCGATGAAACAAAAGGCGAAAGGCAAAGGCTCAGCTTGACCTGACATGGAATCATGGATTTATGTATGTGTGTGCGTGTGTGTGTGTGTGTGTGTCTGCGTGTGTGTGTGTGTGTATGTATTTGTGTGTTTGCGTATGTGCGTGAGTGTGAGCGTGTGTTTATGTCCGTACACAGAAAAAATCTTTTAGAGAAGGATATTTCCAGTGGAAGTGGTTCAATTTCTCCGCAGCAGGTTGCTTTTTTTGTAGAGCAAAACGGTATTTTTTTTTAAAGGACTCGATACTCATTTGTTTCTTTAGAGGAGGAGGTAAGTCATTCCATATTTTTGCTGCAGATAATCTGAAAGATCCCCTAAACCGAGCTGTTTTGTGCTTAGGGATTATCAGGCCGAGTTGTATAAACCACTTTTAACCACAATTAATGCCACTTAATATGTTTATGATATATTTATGATTTCTCAAAGTTCATCTTCTACCATATTTATCACGGGGAGTGCTCAAAGGAGCTGTTCGGGTCGATACCAGCGGCTGAATTCCAAGCACATCTCACCTATAACTATGAATGTAGTTACAAACCTATCTTGGATGGCACCGACTCCAAATTTTACCATAATCGTAACTAGAATTAGATTAATAAATTAGATTGTATAAAAATACGCAAAGATTTTTATACTTTTTAGTGCATATTATGCATAACTATTGTTTTGGAATAGTGTTTTTGAAGTCGGTTGTTTTTTTGTTAAAATTTTTTGACGTAAAGTTCTATTCTGGAATTCAGCCGATGGAATCCACCCGAACAGCTCCTCTGAGCACTCCCCGTGATAAATGCGGTAGAAGATGAACTTTGAGATATCGAACGTGAGAAAGGTTAAAAGGTATAAGGTTACCAAAAATTAAAAATTAAAAATATTCTTTACAGCACTTTGAAATTGGTGGTAGGTAGGTAATTACTGCTTCCGACCAATATAATATTATTCAATTCGCTCTAGTGATATGGATAAAGTTTAAGTGCCGTTTAACTGGGTGTCTACAATATAAAACAAATTATCAAACTAAATTTATATCTTTACTACTATTTGAAACAAAGTACTTCTCCGCGTGTGTCTGTCTGCCTTTTCGCAATATACTCAAAAACTAATGAACTGATTTAAATACGGCTTTTACTAAATGATGGAGTGATTAATCAAGAAAGTTTGAAATGTCTAATATATTAACGTTTTTATGTACAATACTTGAAATATGACGATAATTGTTGAAGATGTCTGAAAAAATCAAGCCGGCCAGGAGCTTTCATTGAAAACGCTTTCTAATCTCTTTGAGCTATAACATAACAATGTATGGTAGGATTGTTTCTCTTTTATAGGTTTAACAATTTCGATGCCCACAAAGCATTTACATTTTTTATGCCCAAACGCATCGTTGCAACAACGAAGGAAGCATACAAAGTAGTTATTTTGTTGACAGCTACCTTCTTATCTCAACATAATAGGAATTTGTTTATTTTTCACCGAATCATATTTTGAGGTTGATTTTATAGATAGATAGAATTGAGCACGTGTCATTTTCAAACTATGGTGACAAATCAATGTGAATTTAATTGTCTCTTCTCTCTACCGACAACCTTTTTTATTCTGTTCATTGAGTCTTCATCGATAAAAATATTATTTATATACATATATACGGGACGGGGTATATACGAGACGTGTTGCAACAGTATCTAGAAACCAAGGTTACCTACGTAATAAATTAAAAAAAATTGCAAATATGTGCAGCCTTCCACATACTAGTTGTAACTAACTGTAATATGTATCACACACAATATTTATAAACTGTTATTAATTGAGACTTATTTAACAGAACTTGTTTAGCAGTGTCACATAATGTTTTATATGTCGATACTTTTCGATGTATTTTTAAAAGTTATTAATGTCTTTTTACTGATGAGGTAACGTACTTACGATATCAGTAAAAGTTTCTTGATATTTGTAATAGTTACGGAATAATCGCCTGGTCACACTTACTATTACATTCCGTATAGTACCTGCATTACTGCTTAAGGCAACAAAACGCCAAATCACAAAAACAAACCCGATTAATAAAAAAAAAAACAATCTTATAAAGGAACAATGGGCCATTATTCGCCACTTACGGCACCAGCATATGGCTGGCATGTGGCTTGTGTGGCGTGTGACCAACAAACGACAATTAGTCTATTTTCAACAATAGTAATTGTCTATGCATCGCTGGACGAAACGAAGCCGTTTGCGGTCGCCGCAGCGCGCTCGGGTGATCCGGAGAAAGTTCGCTGTGGGTTGCGATATTAATTCGCGACAAGTGAAAGGTAATATGAATACTGGTGATGGAATTGATGCCAGTCAATCGTCCTGATATCACCACAGACTAATAGTATACTAGCCCAGGGGCGTGCATTCAATATAGGCAAATAGGCATAGCCAACCACAATAAAAACCTAAATAAAAATTATATAGCACTAGTGTTATAGTTAATTTTAAATCCATTACTTAGTCCCGAAACTATACGTGAAACATAAAAAACTCCCAATATTTTGACCTCAAAACCTAGCGCTGTCTTCGTGCCTACCTTGCTGGAAAACCAATGCACGCCTCTGTACTAGCCTATAGATAAACAAAGGACATCTCTAACGGTGACACTCAGCCAAGATAGAAGAGGTGAACAAGCAAGAGATAAGTCGTAAACAGTCAGCAAATGTTTGACAACAAGATAGAAGAAGTAAGCGATTCTATTGTTAGTGTAACCGATTCTGATTGACAAGTCGTCAAAAGTCAGCCATGATTGACATTAGATAGCTTAGCGTTTTTACCTTAGTGTTTATAATATTAAGCCACTAGCTATGACACACATTGACAAATCAAAATTGCTTACGCAATATTGGGCTGGCAAGTTTTGTGTACGCAAGTATATTCTATATATATCTAAATGGTTACCACGTAATACCACGTATAATGGAACTGGTCGTCCGCGCTCATAAGCCGGTTCTTCATTACTTCTGGCGTGGCAGTAATTACATCCAGTGACGTTCTAACTTGTCGCCTTACGCTCATTCATATAAAGAGCGGACTAGTAGAAGCCAGTGGGAGGCTCCTTTGCACAGGATGCTATTTCTGCCGTGAAGCTAGAGAAATTACTGGGCAAATGAGACTTAACATCTTATGTCTCAAGGTGACTAGCTCAGTTGTAGTGCCATTCAGAATTTTTGGGGTTTTTCAAGAATCCTGAGTGGCACTGCATTGTAATAGGCAGGGCGTATCAATTACCATCAGCTGAACGTCCTGCTCGTCTTGTCCCTTATTTTCATACATAGCCTAAACCGCGCTTGAATATTCCGTACAAACTTGTAATATCGAGTCGGCCTATCTGGAAGTCGCTCAACCGCCTCAGAGCAGGAGTGGGGAAATCTAGGGCAAACTGAGCGCGGTGGGTGTTCATCTCTGGACATGACACGGAGTGCATCTGCGGTCATCCGACAGAGACCGTTGACCACATGACTGGGGGCCCTGCGTGCCCGACAACCTGTACTAACGAGGAGCTACACGAGGCTACCAACCGAGCTATCACGGTTGCGGCTTTTTGGGCTGCCCGTGTCGACTTGATAAGAAGAAGACGACATTTACATATTAGGTGCTATTTTGTAGAAATCCATTCCTTCACTTCAGCGAGTCAACATTTCCTGAGGATGCCTCGCGTAGAGGCTCACAACATTTAGATAATTATGGTTTTCTGCAAAATAAAGCCTACTTCAATAAAAAATTCCGTTCATCTGTGTTGTATAGAGTCCACGCGGGTGACACCGCGGGCAGCAGCTAGTAACATCTTATAAAAGGTCTCCATTCTCTTTTGCGCTATACATACCGTTTTTTGAATAAATTAATTTAAATATTGAATAATTAAAATTTAAACTTACAGCTAGGTAGGTACATATTTAAATATAAAAACGCGAAACGATTTGCAAGCTTTCATAAATAAATACGTATTATTAAATAGTCATTTAAACCTACATTTAATTAACATAAATTAAATGACTTACCGTCTTATATCAAATGTGTTTTGTCTATTATATACACAGTTATAATCAGTGGTATTTCTTTACTGCACAGAATGTTAGCTAGGTGTGTACGAAAGCGGCCTCTTATCGCGGCTTGTTCTGTATGAAGCAGTAATTTACTAGTGTTATTGTGTTTTAATGCACCGAAGGTAGTGGAATTACTTTTCTCATGAGATTTAACATTTTATGTCTCAGAGTGATGAGCGTAATAGCAATGCCGCTTAGAATATTGGGTTCAATCAAGTATACGGTTGCCTTACCACTTTACATAGGTGAGCTTCTTCTCCTTTTGATCCGGCTTATGTATAAAAATAAGCTGACCCAGCAAACGTTGTATACTATATTATATTATTGTATATATAATGTTGCCCTACTATAAATTAATAAAAAAAATTTTTGGGTATAAAAAAATAGGAAACGACCTTTTCTCATACCTCCCAAATATATCGTACATACAATTCATCGTACTTATAACAAGTGGAAAAGTGATAAGTTGAAGATGTGTGTATTTTTTATTGCAGAAACATAATGAAATAAAAAAATATGAAACAAAAAATATTTAACGGTTACCCTTATTTATACCTACCTATAATTAGGGGTATGAAAAAGAATTTAACAAAAAAACAACCAACTTTGAAAATATAATTCCAAAATAATAGATATAGTATGCACTAAAAGTATAAAAATAATTGCGTATTTTTATACAATCTAATTTATTCATCTAATTCTAGTTACGATTATTGTTATTTTTGGAATCGGTGTCCTTCCGCGACCCGCTCTCGCCTCTCGCCTCCTCACGACTCAAGCACATCTCACTTATAACTATGTATGTAGTTCCATACCATCAGCCAGGATATTCTGACACCGACTCCAAAAATTACTATAATCGTAACTATAATTAGATTAATTAATTAGATTGTCTAAAAATACGTAATTTTTTTTATACTTTTTAGTGCATATTATATGTATTATTTTATAATAGTATTTTTGAAGTTGGTTGTTTTCTTTGTTACTTTTTTTTTTATTTTTTTTATTTGAAGTACACTAAATAACAATTTGTCTAATTAAGTGTAGATATATATACCAAATTTTTCAATGAAGCAACGAACGAACGTAAGCGCTTTGCAATTTGATTACAGACAGAAATTCTGTCACAGATCGCACCCTTACTGTAAGTCATTAAGGAGTTCCATTGATCATCATATTTTATTACGACAATTACTTGACCATAATGACGTTACGGTAATTGACTCAAATATCCTAGTAGAATAAAAAAGATTCGGCCGAGTATAGTTAAATTGCTCCTAAGAATGAAGAGTTTCGTTACTTTGTCATGGATTCCGTAATCTGAACCTAACCAAACTCTCATCAAACTACCTTTGAAGTATATCATTTCCAATAAAAAAAGAATCATCGAAATCGTTTGGCGCGATATTGAATTATTCGTAAGTTTGTCGTCCACATACGTACTGCAAATTTAAGACTTTTTTGGTTTTCTCATGGATGCCACTGTCACATCTGGACCAAATTACAATTGGAGCACACGGGAAGCACCAGCTTTAAAAAAAATAAAGAATTATCAAAATCGGTTCAGCCAGTCGAAAGTTTTGATGTAACAAACATAAAAAAAAAATACCGACGAATTGAGAACCTCCTCCTTTTTTGAAGTCGGTTAAAAATAGATGTTGGCTGATTCTCGGAACTAACCCGATATGCACACAAAATTTCATACAAACCGCTCCAGACATTTCGGAGGAGTTTGGTATAAATCATAATCTATATATATAAAAATGAATTGCTGTTCGTTAGTCTCGCTAAAACTCGAGAACGGCTGGATCGATTTGGCAAATTTTAGTCTTGAATGATTTGTGGAAGTCCAGAGAAGGTTTAAAAGGTGAATAATTATATGAAAATGCTCGGAATTAAATAAAAACAACAATTTTGTTTTTTCCTTTGATGTGTCCCCCGTCGTTCAGAAATCAAATTGAAAGAATAGTTTAAAATGAATAACTAATTAGAATCTTTCTATCTTTCTCAGGAGGTAAAACAAACTTAAGTTTAGCTGCCTATAGTTTAGATATTATGTACGATTTAATATTTGTTAGGCCTGAGAATCAGTCGTCATCTATTTTTTATACCCCAAATGGCAATACAACGTTTGCTGAGTCAGCTAGTCATAAATAAATCATAATTCCATTATTTTGCTAGAAAATATGTTACGATGGGTGTAAATAGTTTTAAGGTTAACAATTTAATTTAATCTAATCTGTCATGATTTCATTTATGGAATAAAAACATTGATCAAGATCCTTCTTAAATCGTTGGACAGGTAATACGCGTAAGCTTGGAGGGAGTTTATTAAATATTTTTATAAACATGACATAGCTACATTTTCCGTAGGATGCATTATGAAAACTGTCTGCAATCACCACCAGTTTGTCACCGTTTCTTGTATTATACTTGGATAAATATCTCTTGCTTTTGTAAATAAATGGTCATGTTGTTGAATGAAAGCTCTATTAGCCTTGCTAGAGTTTCCCCACAAGATGGGTCCATATCGAAGTACTGATGCGACATAACCATGATAAGCTGCCAGGACTGTATTTGGTTCAGCCGTTACGTAATCTATATTACACCTAAACATATCTATGAATTTTTGGCATACCATGTCTACATGCTCTTTCCATTTTAGATTTTTATCTAGATGTAATGCTAAAAATTTAACATGCAGAGCTTCTTCTATTTGGGTATTTGTAGAATTTATCTTAAGGTTGTAGTTATTACAGCGGTTACTTAAACTAAATTGCATAAATGAGGTTTTTATAATATTAACTTGAAGATTATTATCCTCTTGGTAACAAACACCACGACATGAGAATTTTATATATAAGATAATCACGTACAGGTGCACTCATGTTCAGGTGTCTTATTGGACTCAGTACTTTTATAATAAAAAAAACAGTGACATATCTCACTAATAAGTAATAACATACCAGCTTGGAATGAGCCTTGCTCCAGTTTATATTCTAATCTAGACATATATTTAAGTTGTCGTATCTATCAACAGGTGTTTTCAAAACTTGCCAGCCTTTGAAATCAGTATATAAAATATTTGTAAGTAAGTATATCTTTATTTGGAACAAACACTATAAATACATGTGAACATTTACAAAATATAATAACAAATAATATGAAATAACTTACATTAAAAACTAAAGTAAGGCTTATTCTATATCAACATAATAAGGCGGTGTTTGCAGTGTTATGTCCCAAAAAGGTTTGCTACTCAGCATATTAGTTGGGTATCACCCAACACTAACACACAGGCGGCCGTCGCGATTACAGCCACAAGTACTTCCATTATTAAATACAATAATTATGTAATAAATAATAAATAAATAAATGATAGTACTCAAAACATAAGGTAAAAAATAATATCATAGTAGACGGCTAGGTCGTAACAGTTATTAATTAGATATATATTGATTATATGAAATATAAAATTCTTGTGTCCCGGTGTTTTTACGCAGCATGGCTTAGTTTTTACGTTTACATTATCAGGATTATCATACACTAATATTAATAAATACATTTCGTACCGACTTTATACAGCGAAAAATTAACGGAAAGGATCAGTTGTTGAAAGAAACAAAAATATATAGGTATCCATAATAAAGCACGTTATCGTTAAGTTATTGTTATAATATTATGGATACAGTACCTACATATATAAGATAGCTGCGGTTGAAAGATAAAAAAGTAATTAAACGTAAAACGCCGCTTGGTATGTTCTCACAAATGACTTCACTTTTACGTCAAATACTTCGACTGCCAGCTACGGTTTTAATTTGATTATTTAATAAAATCTAGCTGTTATCCGCGACTTCGCTTGCATTTACCATATTAGTTGGTGTTTCATTGCTGCCACATACACATATAATATATACAACAGCGTTCGTAAGAGATGTTATCGCTCAGCGGTTTTTTCTCCGACTTAGTTTGCAAATCCGACTACCACGAAAAGTCTTTTCACTTTTCGTGTTGGTATATATATCAAAAAGTCTTTTGTTGATATATATGCAAATAACGTGAGTTTCAATTAGTAACCGAATTTTTTTAATTGGTGCAGTAGATCAAGAGATTACCCCATACAACCTCACACACATACCTCTTGTTTGTATAGAATATAGATTTATGAATTGGTCAAAGCCTAGCTCCTATGAATCTATGGCTGTATGATTTTCCATAAGAGCATCGGAAGAGGCGATTATTTAGCATGAGGTTGTATGCTCAATTGTCTTACAATCTCACAAAAAAACTTGTATGATTCGTCCAATTTATGTCCGCCAATCGATAAAACATCAATCGATTTGTTTTCATAAGTCATACCTTAATATGAAAAGACCAGATTTTTACCACAATTATCTCAAAGAAAGTCTATACCATTCGATTTTGTATCTGAAATGATTGAAAACTTTAAAACCTACTTGTCTTTGTCATTTCGTGATCATCTCATGGACTTTCGTTGGATACACCGTAACTAATATAATATCCACGAACATTATGCGATGAAAGCAACAAGTTTATAACTAAACTAACGCAGACTGTACCTGGTGACATAGCCCAGCTCTTGACCGGTTGAGAGCAGGATACCGTTACAACCCTGGCGCGGTCTGCGATCAAATATACATGTCCTGTGGCTTCGTGAGACCCTGCTTCGAAGAATTTGTTTACAACTTCTTCCGTAACAAATTTTGAAGACCAAAATATGAATAGAGATGTTCAATTTTTATTTATTATTATTGTATAACTTCTATTTGTAAAATCTAATTAATATTTATTGGGCGCATAGATACTTTCAGCTGGTGAAATTCTAAGATATAAAATTAGTCGTTATATTAGTAGTGTTACACATATAACTTGAATTTAAGTTTAATTACATTTTATCCATCATTTGATATTTCATATTTATAAAGTCCTACACCTTAATCTTTAGGCCACTTTGTGGAATCAATAACCGGCTGCAGTTTTCCAGAACCGATACGACTTAGGGACCTTCAATATTAGAGCTCTCCTGATAACTCCAAATTTAAAGTCCGAAAACACATCTTTTGACCCCTGGTGTTGCGGATATGTTGCACCCTCTTATAAATATATAAAAAATCATATGGATACTATGTTAATTAATTAAACTATCTTGTTCACTTATACATAGCATTATTACGCGTTGTGGAATACGGACCTAAGTTCGCACAACTCCGACATGCTTAGCTTAGCTTACATGAAAATAAATTTCATTGATATTATTGTAAATTGAAATGCTATTTATATAACTTATGAGTGAAGATATTGTTTTATATTTGTTACTTCACAATATGTTGTACGTAATAAATAGGTAAACTCCTTATGTGAAAATATAAACGAAATTTGTTAATCGTAGTTTCGGTAAATATAAACTGCAAATCTTCACTAGCGTCTTTATAACAACATCTATGCATCTTAATCAGTATTTGAAGCACTTTTTGAACACTCCTACCGCATCTACCGGCGATGAAAACTGTATACCATTCGGTTTTGGTTTTTTTTTGGGGCAAAAAAAGTGACATGGTCATTGGTCAGACTGTCTGTAAGGACGGTGGACTTAATCTTCGGGTGGTGTAGTGATGTGTCCAGGATGTGTCATTTTGAACGCTTTGTGCATTAGTTCGATAGTTTTTTCCCTTGTACTCATTGTACAGACTTCTGGCAGGCATTTCATAGTGCTGGCATTGATGTTGCTTTGGTTTTTTAATGGAATCGACCAGATATATTAAGTTAAGTGATCACCACCGTCAACACTTCCTGCAACACCAGCGAAAGCACAGAAGCGTTGCCGGCCTGAGCTGAGCGTTGTACGCACTTTTTTTTGAAAGTTCAATGTCGGTTTGTCCCGGAAAGAAAGAAATCTCCTAAAGGACCGCACTGTTGAGGAATGGCGCACAACCAATTAGTGGGTGGATGTGAAGGTGGAATTCAGCGGCTGGAATCAGGTTAAACAACTCCAGTGATAAAAGCGGTAGAAGACACACATTCAAGCAATGTCTCTACGCAACTCAAGGTGATCTATCCCTTCACAGAGCACTGGGTCGTCGACAATTCGGACTGCTCTACGTTGCACGCGGTCAAATGGTTCGAGCTCATACTGGGGTGCGTCAGACCAGAGATGACAGCAATTCTTTCGTCTTGAAACAGCCATGAATTTGACTAAAGTTTTTGCTGGGCACCTAGCTAACGTGAACGTAATAAGTACAAATCTTAATTTCATCTCGAACTAATATGAAGTGTATGCTGTACCTCTTCGGAAATAATTCACCTGTTTTCTTAATAAAATTTTACTACTTGCACGTTTTCTTCGGCTACAGCTGTTGAAGGACGACTTTATCTTTCAAACTTATATAACTGCGACTGAATTGGTAATGGTAATGGTAGATGGTTGCTTCACATGAACTTGTTCTGTTTTACACTACATTCGAAGTCGTAACAATCATCACAAAATAATGGTCCGCAGATGGTTTTTTTTAATCTTAAATAGTCAAATTGTATAAATTAACTAGCTGACCCGGTAAACATTGTATCGCCATTCAAACTTAATCTTGTATATCTATGTTGTAGAATGATGAAGCAACATGTCAAAGTATCGCAACATCTGACGTCATCAATTAACATGTCCCGACACACACTTGAACGCGGTAACCCACATGACATTAAAAGCAAACATCACATGCAATACATCGTCTCTTCAAACATCACCTGGCGACAAAATAAAGCTATTCACTTGACCCTTTCAGAACAGACATCGGGACGTAGAATAAAATTAAAATAACTATACCCTCACGTTTACGGGTTAACGCACACTGATAAGTGATAACCTTGTTACTGACGCACACATACGCACTCGGGTGATGCTCGGCTAAGATCGGGTAAGTTCGGTTTAACGATTCGGCTCGTAAGGCGGCATTAGCTTGGATACAGACGCGCGCAGTGTATTTTTAGAAGTGATGCGGCGTAATGTATCTAGCACTTAGCATTTTGTAAAGGAATTACTGCTCGCTCCGGGTGATCAGTGACTTGACCATATTGGGTGGTGACTGGTCCGTTGCGAGTTGCAAGCACTATCGATAACGATCTACAGACGTGCTTTGATTGCGTGTTATTGCTTTTCTTGCTTATTAAGAGAACATGCCCGTGTCAGTTAGTGCGTAGAGTCTATACTAAGACCTCAGGATACTCAAGTTTACGCGTTTACCACTAAAAACTCATTTGTATCACCGTTCTTTGACAACACTTCCCTCCGCCTCACCTTGTTCCGGAATATTGTGTTTCGAAATTGCCAATTTCGTCGCCATTTGGAAGATAAAGTCTATTTAGCTTCGAAGAAACTGGGCGTCATAAATAAACACGGCAATACTTCAAGCCGGTCTATATTTTAGCGCTCTACAAAGCGCAGTATTGCGGTCATCATTGGTCTGGCGCACCCCAGTATCAGCTCGTACCACTTGACCGCATGCAATGCAGAGCTGCTCGAATTGTCGGGGATCTATTGCTCTGTAAGCAACTAGACGTTGTCAGTTTGCTTTGCGTAAAGACGTCGCTTAATTGTGTGTCTTCTACCGTCTCTATCACGAATTCCGAAAAGCTGTTTCACCTGATTACTTCTGCCAAATTCCACCTTCATGACACGCTACAATTTAGGATATCATCCAAACCATCTGGATGAGTGGCGAGGCGTTCCTCCACAGCGCGGGTTTCACAGAATTTAATCATCTTTCAGTTGCTTGTTAATGATACGCTCGGCCCAGTTGCATTGTATTTTTAAATTCTTGATCTTCTTAATTCTATAAGATTCTTCTTTAGAGAGGCACCGCGACTTCGCTCGTCAGTTTCAGACATTCTTAGGTAAAGGAAGAAATACTGGTCAAGTGCGAGGCCGAAGGAGGATTCCATACCTACATATTATTAAGTAGGTACCTACCCCTTACTACATAAATCGAAAAATATACCTACATCATAAAAATCTATTTAAGCATTTTGTCATAAGGAACGGTAAAGTATCGAAAATTACGTTTTTTGCGGCATAAACGGCCGTATCTTCGTGTTAAGTTAACTTATTAGTTTGATTTTCTTTTTCACACTACAAAGAGACTGTAAACTTAAGTACATAGTTTTAACTTCAACTGGATACCTACACCAGTTCCCGAGATAAAGGGTCTTGACAGACAGACCGATGGATGGAGAGACAACAAAGTGATCCTTAGAAAAAGAAGCCGCTCTGGTCCGCCTAAAGAAAGTGGGAAGTGCCTGGTCTAGGGAAATTCTGAACAAAAGAATCTACACCCAGCATTTTTAACCACAATAAGACGTTAAGGAACCGTTTTGCCAATTGCTTATATACGTAGGTATAGTTCTTTACATATTTTCAAGTAGCGGTTTAAATCCTTGAGGAGAAACCAGCCTTAGTTAAGGTTTGGATGTTTTAAATGTTATTAGAACATGGTTGAAAAGTTATTTTGAATAACTGCGATGAGACTATGAGCTGCCGATAAGTTTTATTGTACGGGGGAGTTAAATTATTACAACTTTCATAAGACATTATTAACTTTATTTGATTAAATCGGCTTTACTCGTAATTCATCGGTGTAACTCGATACGCTAACTGCGAATTGACGAAAGTCCCCCGAATGGTCTGAAACTAGTTGGTATCAACACCGATAAATCGTAAGTTACGTGGATTTAAATAAATAAACATAGGGGTACTTGGAAGTAAACTAATATATCATCTTCGCTATTATCATCGCGTTATCTTCAAAGATGCTTCGCGTCATTTAAAAAGCAAATTCAAACCGGAACGCATTTTGGAGCTCTACAAGGCATGATGCCCTCCAGTATCAGCTCGAATCATTTGACCGCGTGTAACGCAGCGCTGTTCAAATTGTTGGAGATATAGAAGCTGGCGTGGCGCAGAGAATTTGCATCATTATCTGTCTTCGATTGCATTAATAACCAGGAGTATTTCAAAGTGTAGTTTGACCTGGAAATTAAATATTATCCTCACCATCGGTACGCTTAGTGTTCCTCCCCAGTGCCGTTTTCAAGGCATTTACTTCCACGCACGAGAAAACTATGGAATGAAATTGATTGCGCCAAGTTTCCAGGACGATACGACATGGGTACTTTCATATAAAGCGCAAAGGTACATCTTAAAGGTTGCTCTGGTGATGCAGAAGAATGTGGGCGGCGGTGGTCTCTAACCTCTAGGTGACTCGTACGATTTTACTAATTCCATAAAAAGTATTGTTTAGAAATTGCATACAAAGTATTGTATTTTATGAATAGGTAAGAATCTTAAACGAGGCTTTACTTCATGTAACAGTTTTGTTATAGTTTTATTTAAAATAAGTAGTTTCAGAGTATTCAAATAACTACTCTATAATATACGAGTAGTATAGTATAGAGTAGTATAGCTCGCGTAAATGTTACTGCTTGTGGCGGCGACATGGGACGGGTCGTTCCGTTCCCTAAAATATGGTTGAGGGAGGCGATGGCTGGCTCATGCGTCATGCTCGTGAACGGGCGCTGCTTGTGGTGGCAGGATGATCCTGTTGCCGGAGAGTCGGTTTCAGATTCTTAAAAGTTATTGTGTGTATATATATATGTATGGATATATACATATTTATTTATTTATAATCGCTTATAAAATGCTCACAGAATACCTTTATTTATTTATGGTGTATGTGGATGATGCAGCTACTGTACTCAATAACTTTTGTATTAGTTTACATTTACTTATGGTTTAAGACACTTTTTTTACTTTTTTGACTTACTCGTGTAAGACATTGACTATTTGACGTTTGAGTGTGTCTGTTGCATCATTTTACATTTTACATATTATATTGTAATTTGAAATGATTTGTAAATCGAATCTTAAATGTAAATCTTGATATAAAAGAGTGGCAATGAGTTTCTTGCTACTTCTTTTCATTAGCTCAACCCTTTACGAAGTAGCGGTAGATTTTTTTTGACATTCATAAGTGTCATTTCCATGACCTGCGTGAATAAACTGATTTTGATTTGATTTAATTTTACTCTATAGTACACGTGATCTGAGACCTCTCCTGGCGACTACTCCTAAATTATCTAACTTGTACGAGTGCACTCGGTCTGACTGTACTCTGACAGTGAAATCCAGTGCACAAGCGACAAAACGAAAATCATTGCGTATACCGTTGTTTATATCCAATTTTAAAATATGTAAGTACTATGTATAATAGATATCTGACATGGAAGTGATAGATATCTTCTAAATTATCTGCTATTGTAAGCCTTCTTCGTCAAAGAAACGTTATATATAAAGAGAGAAATATATTGTGTGAAAAAACATTGTGTAAACATGATTAAAGATTCTTTTCTTTTGAAACCTACGCCTCATCATCGGGAGTTTATGTTCTTTATGAAAGTTATCTGGAAATGCAGATTTTATTTTAAACTTTTATCACCTTATCCGAGCGACATCGAAATAACTGAGCCACATTAAAAGTCTACGTAAAGTCTTTTCTCTATAAAAAGGCGTTGAACTTTTAGAGATAATATTTTGTCACCATTTTCTTTTCAACATGCAAGACATTAACGAGAACCGTATTATTAAGACTCCGTCTGTATGTACGTTTGTCTCTCACCGGGCTGTGTCCCATAAATCACAATAGCTGAAACTATGATATATAACAAAAAACAAGGTGACATATAACTGAAAAATGGCCGAAATGCGATTAGATTTTTTTTTCAAATGTTTTGAGAAGGTTGTTCAATATACTAAATACAACATAGTGTTAAATGTTCTTCAGAACCCTTCATATTTCGTCGCTTCTAACCCGTTTTCTTGCCACGAGAAATCCACGCAGAGGAATAGATAGACGCGACCAGATCCAAGATTTTCCTTCACGGTGCTGATATACGGTCTTGAATAATTGGACAGATTTCAAAGAAATTATAACAGCATTCTATTAGTTTAGAAATTTCCATAATATGCACGTCATAATCCTCTTCTTCACTGCCGGGTACACGTCTTCTTTCATCAAATAAACAAGCTGTATAGCAAATTATTGCATTCTTATCATTATTTCCGGATGACAAACGAGAGGTGCGGGTTCGAGTCCCGCATCGTCCATAAATTATAGTACAAATTAAATTTGTATAAGTATATAATCTCAGATGTGAGGGATATCACTTATAAATAACCAACTGTGTATCAATCTTCGTTGAATAGCGCTCGAAAATACTTGCCGGACCTCAGAATATAACAACCAAGCTTCATGCAGCACTGAAGATTACTGAGCTGTGACGTCATTTAATCAAATTGGTGTTTCTAATTGGGGTATTTTAAAGATAATGTATTCATTTAAAACTATTCTCTTTATTTCGTTGATATTGTCACCATTTCCATTATTTAAGTCTACTAAAGTACCTATATTTCTCTCGTGAATGGTTCTCTCTAGTGTATGGCCACCAGTCCCGGTCCGGTATTGTCATCTTCCTACGCGTCTCCTCTCCAGAAATACGGTTCGTTCAATATTTATCTCCGTATTTAGAGCTCGGGTTCAAGCAATTTACATTGTATCGATAAGGAAGCGACGCTTTGTGGGCTCAAATTATTTCCACTCTTGTATGCATTTATTTTAAGTGATTCCTTATTTTGATGGCATGGTTTGTGTTTATACTTTGAATTTTATCATGTTTTGATTGTATTTTGTCCGTGCGATTGATATTATTACCGTAGAAATTTACATTTTAAAGTTATTCTCTCTAGACTGTCAAAGCTTTCGAATTCATTAGTACGATTCTTTTATTTGTTTTACTTATAAACTATCTGATAGATATTATCAATGCTGTAAATCACATTTTGTTTTTCAGTTGAATTGTTAATTCTTTATTGTTTTTGTCAATGTTTATTTGGACTTCTAATATTTCTATGTTACTTAGCATTCCTGAAAATTTTACCATAATCTTATAGATAGGATACGTTAGTGTATTGTGTCTGTTCACACTCGTGATTGTTAATTTATCGCTCTATTGTTGTATGTGATTTAATTGAACAGTTTTAAAAGAGAATTAATCCAAATGTATAGGTGTATAATTTAAAAACCAATCTAAATAACATATAGATATTGTTATATACTTACGTGGCATTGTGTGAGCCAGCTTATTGTATCTCTTGATAAGACGAACAAAGAGCAGTGAACAACCGCGGTGTTCACAATGAGTGACAAAGAGATGTATCAGCTCGTAATCTGAAAGCTTCTCATTGAATTTTAACAAGCGATCAGTGATCACACCGCTCCCCGCTCCACATCTCAAATTTGAATTTGTAATAAGTTCGTGAGACCCTCCATCCATCATTCATTATCGTGCTTCTCAATTAACATGACTGCAACATTCTTCTTTGCCTTCCACTAATCAATTTAAAACACAGAGCCTTCAGCTCGCCAGTAACCGCTCATTATTTCTCACACGTTTTTTTATTGCGGCAACATTATACGTGGGAGTGGTTGTAATTTCCTTTCACCGTCGTAAGGGCACACACGCAATCGATGCACCGATCGTATCATTCTCGACCTTAATTACGTTGTGCTATGAAGTAATTTTGTTTGTGGGTAACTTGTTGATGAGAAGATGACTGATAAAATATTAAGGCAGCCGTCCCTTTTCGTTGTATAGGTGCGGTCCTTGTCGCCCTCGCGTCGCGACGCTGTGTTCCCGCCGGGGGGCAACTGTTCGTTGTTTTGGCGGCAAAACGCTTCGGGGATCACGTAACTCAATAATGCGATCGCGTTGCCGTTCGACATGTTTTATTTACGGGTTTTCAATCGTACTTTATGAGGTTTTCCGTAGCTTGGCGTGGCGTGATTCAACGTAATGTTTGTGTCAGATGTGCGTGACGCGTGACGGATTATATTTAGATACTCAGATGTTTGCAATATCCACATGTCTTCTGGCACGCAAGTTTGGTACTTAAGTATTACAAATATTCGAACTGAAACAGATCGCACTATAGATGCTTATTGGGTCTATGTATATCTAGTACCTAGATTGAGAGGATTTGCTAAAATGTTAGATTGTAAATTAAGTGTTAGGGTAAATTAAGGTTAAGGTAATGTTTGTCTCAAGCGTCACCAACAAAATAATTGACGCAATCCTATAATATGGTCTCTAACCTAATGACTAAAACATAGAGTATAGACGATGTCATTATTCAAAAAATACAGATAGTTTGCAAAAAAAAATTGCAATCTACAACCGTAGAATACTATTTTATCTATAAGCATCGCCTTGGTATAAACTCTTTGATCATATAACATAAATATTTAATTATTGATGAATTCTAAACGTCCAGTTCCATTAATAAAAACAATAATTCTAATGCTTTCCAATTTTCAAATCACTTTATATTTAATGATATTATATTCTTCACAAGATGCTACAGTACCTAATAAAAATACTTCATATTCATTTATTTGCTATTAAATAGGGTGGTACAAATTTGGTCTTACAATAGCTTAAAGTATCTCCTATTTAGCCATTACCAATGGCATGCAAACTTGGTCTTGGGCAAAAATTTTATTACAATATTATAAATTAATTTATTTTATATAACACAAAATTATAATTTTATACAATACAAAAAAAAATATTAAAGTCAAGGTAAGAATAATCCTCTTACAATGCAATGTCAAAATCCTTTACTCTTTGTGGTCAAAAAACTCTTCTATTGAATAAAATGTGTTTTGAAGAAGCCAATTGTGTAAGGATACTTTAAATCTTGAAAAAGGTAACAACTTAAATGAATCAGGGATCTTATTGAAAATTTTCATGCCCATCCAGAAGCAATTTTTCTGAAATAAAGTGCTATGCGGAACGATTCTGGTCACTAACCTATCAGTTTTCCGAAGTATTCTAGTACTGTGGGTCATATCCATTCGCTGTAAGTATAGCACACTGTGATTTTCCTTTACAAATTTTGCCATCTCGTAAATGTATAGATCGGGCAGTGTCAATAATTTCAGTGACTTGAAAAAGGGCTTGCATGAAACGTCAGGCTTAATACCACAGATTGACCTGATGCACTTTTTCTGTGCAATAAATGCTTTGTTTATTATTGAAGATTTGCCCCACAGTATGAGACCATATCCAAGTATGGACTCAACGTACGCATGGTAGGTAATTAAGGCCGTTTGTCTCGAACTAACTTTCGTCAACTTATAAAGTGCAAAGGAGAAACTGTTTATTTTGCTACAAACTCTACTTACTTGATGTTTCCAACTTAGATCTTTATCGATAGTCACACCAAGAAAATTTGTACTTGCTACAAACAACATATTGGCTTAAAAACGGCTTCCAGTAATGACGATGCTTTATAAGTAATTTTAAAAGATTTTTATATAAATTACTATTCTAGCGTTGCTATATCGGTAGCTATATCAAACTATCAAGTTATAAGTATTTCTCCAAAACCAAATAATGATCCCATTTTAGTATGAGGTTTTATATTATTTAAGTATTGGGTACCTACTATCTGACGTGACAAACTATATTCTGCCTAAAAATTGTGATGATCTATCTTATAAACTTGTCAGAAACCATTAGAAATAAATTTTAAGGAAGTTTAATTGTGATTTTGTTGTGGCGAACAAATTATATCGAGATGCCAATATCGGTTTTCCGGTTATTCAGCTGGGTTTTTTCATCATCATCACATCCTCATAAATCTCTTCGTCAACCTGTGGAATTCACATGGAAATCAGTTCAATTGTTTTGAGTTTATAGCAAGAAGACAGTCAGGCTTTTTTGATAAAAAACCTAGTCGAAGTGTTCTATCTAATAATATAAAAATCACAGGAATCGTAAATAAAACAAATGGCTGAGTTAAAATCTATGCTTCATCCTTTATTAAACAAACCCGTTTTATGTTACCCTAGTTTAGTCGCGCAATTAGTGGACGTAATCCCCCAGGGGTTGGGGAGGCGGCCACCCTCTGGGAGGGCGAGTGGGTGGAGGGGAGAACTACAACGCTCTTTATGAATCACCCTTTGTTCTTTCTGTTTCCAGCGCGCTTTCTGGACTGAGGAAATGGAATTGGAAAATCATTTCGCTTTTAGCTGATTGCTGTTTTAGTCTTTTTGTGATCGCAATTGTTTTCTTTTGTTTGGTTCTTGATTTATCTCTGATATAGTTCTGGAAATTTTCTCATAAGAGCAAGAAGGCAAACATAGTACCAAATTCTTAGGCTCGATTATCTCGTAAGAAGCAAGATATTATTATCTGTAGGTTTTAAAGTTTTAAAGCAAGCTGATGACGAAACGCAGCGGAGACGGAAAGAGATGTTCAATCAAATTTTACGAGACGGTAAGACTTTGGTCGTCGAACTCATTAAGCAAATAAAAAATTATCTATTTACGGTATGATACTATAACAGACTTCCTCTCCCAAATTGATGTTCCTTTTTGTAAATCCGCAAGAGAACTATCAATTACGCTTCTTCAGAAATAATTCTTCTTTAAGTATAAGAAGATGCTATTTTTGTTAAATTGACATGACTGTCACTTCTGTCATTCGTGTCTGATCAAGCTAAACTGTGCATATATCTCAATGGACGTCTATTTCACACGCAGCTCAGTTCCAGGCCAACCAGTTCACATAAC
Organism: Leptidea juvernica; assembly: GCA_949711755.1. Taxonomy (NCBI): domain Eukaryota; kingdom Metazoa; phylum Arthropoda; class Insecta; order Lepidoptera; family Pieridae; genus Leptidea; species Leptidea juvernica. Next base: position 7,121,019 of record CATIXQ010000023.1, read on the forward strand.
CGCATAGATTGGCTTGGATACATTATCACAGCCGAAAAAACATATTTACCCGGCTTCAGACTTCACCGCACATCTCGGATTTACCTATATTTCCAATTCAACTATTGTGTGGTGGCGCGCAATTTTGTAGCAATTCAAAGATAGTTTTATTACATTAGGTAATAAACAGTTTCCTTTAGTATCAGTCTTAGCTAAAATAACCTTTTCAAATAAGAAAACTAAAAATTTTCTACAAATCTCATACTATATGTATGGGTTTGATTTTTATAAAGTTATTTTATTGATTAGGTAATATAGTATATTTTGTGCAACAAACAACTAAACTCGCAAAAAATATTATTTGGAAAATGGCGCCAACCGTAAAATAATAGAAGCAGAGATCGGAAAAGGTAAAGAAAAAGCTCGAGTATGTAATAGCCCACATCCCGAACGCTATACGTCTCTGCAATACGCCACTTTTTGAGCAACTGTATTAAAAAAGTACTTTCGATATGAGTTTAAAGTTACTTGATATCTGTAATGGTTACGGAATAATCGCCACGATTGGTCACCAGTCTCTTCATACTTAACGATACCACGTGTAGACTCTAGGTGTAATTGTTAACAGTGTAGAGTTATATGTAAACATATTGATACTTCTTGTGAAGTGAACGACAATATAAACGCTTAGGAAAATCATAATCTTGCGTTACATACAACTCGATACGACAATGCATATGTTTCTATATTAAACTTCCACGATAATGCAATTATAACAGCCAAGTTATGTACCAGGGCTTATTAATTTATAACTATTTAGATGTCGATACACGGTCATCTGGAATGCTAAATTGGCTTCGAAGAAACTAGGGGATCATAAATAGAGCACGGTACTACTTCATTTCAGCCCACATCCTAGCGCTTTACAAAGCGGAGGTCCCGCCAAATATACTCATCACAATAGTACGGTGCACCTCGGTGTTAGCTTGATAACCAATTAAACATGTTCTACAGAGAACTGCTCGAATTGTCGGGAATCCATCGCTAGTAAATACGTCGCTTCATTATGTGTCTTCTATGCCATTTATCACGGGGAGTGTTCCGACTGTTTGACCTGATTTGAGCTAGATTCGAAGGTGCAATTCCACCTTCATACAGCATGCCATAATTTTAAATACTACCTCCATCTTCTGGACATGTGGCGTTCCTCAACAGTTTGTTTACAAACATAATTTCTGCCACGTACAACCAAACTGTGAAATGTGCTTGTACCTTCACGTACAACTTCCTGAAACGCAGGCACCGCTCCTGAGCTTCCTCTGAAGTTACAGATTGATACTCACCACTCGTCCATAAAGCTTTCCTACTAATAAGCTCTATTAAGTTAAAGTTCGTATCCTTTAACAAAAAATATACTTGACTTATTACGCATCTACATCAAAATACTAACTTAGCGCAGAAAATGTTTTAATATAAATTAAAAAAAACTTCATATATATTTGGTTTTGAAATTTCATTTCTTGCGATAATATTGGAACAATACCGTCAACTGCTCATAGATTTCTAGAGCGTGATTTTCCATTAGTCTGGTTTTAGATTGGAACATGTAAATATTCTATTAAGTCAATGGAACTGCTAGAGTATCTACAGATGATGGTTATAAAGCTCTGAAAGTAATATGAGCTCTTTTTTAATTGCCGACAAAATAATAAATTGCCGCGGTAAATATTAAGCTGTGAGAGTTTTTATATTGAATAATCATTATTTATTAATTTGGAATAAAAAATATAATACTATGACATCGTTTCAAGCGATAAGACCAATTAAAACAATATGTATGTTGTATATACTTTTATATACTATAAATAAATAAATATACTTTAAGTTAATATTTGATAATGGTTAAATCCTCTGTTTTTTTCCTCTTTTGTGCGTAGGTATATCTAACAGTAGGTGTAAATGGAAAAAGGAATAAAAAGGCATTTATTTTCTCAATATTTTTGATGTTAGTTCAAACACTACCACTTTGAAAACAAATCGCGCGCAGCATGAGAAGAAACGACGCTAGAAACTCTCCCCAGCATTCTACTGCCACTGTTATTGCTATAAAATAATCATATTTTAGTCCCAGGCTGTCCGATCGCTTAGATATATGTTTGTGTTTATTTTTTGCCAAGCTATATACAAAATCTCTACGCCCTTATATTACCTGGAAGAGATCGCTCAGTAGCGATAAGGTCGCCTAATTATGTTAGGTACCTACCATAACTCTTATATTTATAAATTTAAACAATATTTTTCATTCATTCATTCATTCAAGACCGCCCATTGCGTATAGTTCTGTATTTAGCACAAGATATTTTGATAAATTTTTATTTTTAAGTCTGCAACATATAATCCATCATACATTCCTACCACCGTGAAGTTCCTCGTACAAACAGAAAAAAAAACAATTGCTTGACAATATATTTTCGAAGTAATTAAATGCTGAATAATTTATTTATCAATCTTATCAGCTACATTTCAGAGACATATAAAATGTATGTGAGGTTATTTAAAAGATTTAAAACCAGTTTCCTAATAAAATAATAGGTTAATAATATGCAGTCTCACAAGAATTACCTTGATACCAGCTTGATGCACGCTGTCTGCTGTCTATGGAGCGTACTGACCTTTTCAATGTAAACCAATTTATATAAATTGATTGCTTCGATTTTTTTAATTCGTATAACGTTTCATAATATCGTAGAATAAAGATTTTATAATTTGTGATGACCGTGGAATGTAAATTACTATGCAAGAAACGCAGATACTTATATCTTGAATAAAACATAAGATTCACGAGGTTTCACGGTGATATTAGAAATTTACACTCAACTATATTAATTACATTTAAAATAGGATTTTAAAATTGAAAATCAAAATATATTTTATGTATCATAGTAGTTCGGGCCCACAAACTCAGTATACATTTTTTTTATATATTTGTATTAAAATTAAATAAATAGCCTGGGGACGGTCGCTCTTTAACTAAGGTTTTTTTTTTTATGAAAATAAGGATCGGGACGAGCAGATCGTTCAGCTGATGGTAATTGATACGCCCTGTCCATTACAATGCAATGCCGCTCAGCATTCATGAAATACCCAAAAATTCTGAGCGACACTACAATCGCGCTCGTCACCTTGGGACATAAGATCTTAAGTGTCATTTGCCCAGTAATTTCACCAGCTACGGCGTCCTTCAGACCGAATCACAATAATGCTTACACATTACTGCTTCATGGCAGAAATAGGCGCCGTTGTAGAGCCATAATCTAGCCGGCATCCTGGGCAAAGGAGCCTCCCACTGGTACTGTATGGTGCAGTGGTTTCTGCAACCGATTTTGATTGACAAGTCGTATAAAATAAGCCACCCTCGGAATGAGCTCCTTAATTTTTGATTATGGTTTTAGTATTAGTCATGTGATAATTTAGTACTTTCATGACTTATTTGTGGGGGCTCAAATAAACCGATAATCTGATCGCAACTCAAAATCGCAGCCATAAGCTGGATGAGGGCAGCGCAGGTCTGATCGACATGGTGATCTTTGGGGGAGAGCTTTGTCCAGCAGTGGACGTCTTCCGACTGAATGATGGTGTTTAGTCACATGAAACGCAAATTATGAATAAATAAATAAATAAATCAATTGTTCTTCTAAAATCATTGTAATAAACATTTCTTAAAGGATTGAAATTAAACATGATTAGCATTTTTGTGATCGTTTGAACGCAACTTAACAAGTTGTAATAAAATTTTCCGCGTTATAACTCCACAAATTACACTCAACTAATTAACAGTGTATACACTGACTCGTAAATGAGGGTATTACACGTTTATGGTCTGTAAATTGTGATAATCAATGAATTCGTATGCGGCGCGTGGATTCCAATTATGTGACTGGTGTTATTTATATACAAGGATACCTGATTTCTCAATCAGGATTCGTCTAAATTTGCAATTTATGAGATACAGTCTGCTAGTGTTGCAATGCCATCTACTAGGCTCCGTAAAATTGGTAAATCTTTTGTAATACTTCGCCTCGGCATACATACGTAAATCTATCAATGCCTAGTTGTGGCCAACGCTTGTAAAGTACTTTTCTCAAATAATTCGCGGAAATTAAAACTGAATGGTTCTTGTCGAACCGTTCAGCAGTCACTGCAACACCAACTGAAATTTCAGTTAATTCAAATTAATGATGAACATCTAACAACAATAATATTTCTCGCCATAAAGTGTTCATTTGTTTTTTTTTTTAATAAACAGCTTTCTATTTACAAGCCATGTCGAAATTTAAATAAAACCTTTTATGAGTTATCTCTTTGGATGCCATGTTTCGGAGTAAAAGATCGTTCGATTTTCAAATTACATGACAGATATGAGTTTCCTATATAATTTATTTGGCCGCTCTATAACGACAGATATAAATTTTACCTGCCGCTTCATGCATTTGTCCAGTATAGTAGTTTCGTTTTATCTCGAAGAAGGTTGTCAAAATAATGCTAATTAATACTACTACTAGGTAATTACCTACAGATAATCTTAATGTATTGTCATGTAATTGTAAGATTATTTGAATGATAAGAATAGTAAGGAATAATGTTTGTTAATTTATTATTATTGAATGATGTTATACTCTTTTCTAAGTTATTTAAAATGTACTTCATCTTGCACTAAGTAACTTATAAGTTTTATATTGAATACAGATTTTTTTTTATTTGAATTAAGACTTAGTAATAGGATTCCAGCTGGTTTTCTTAACTTGAGAGCGATGCACCCTAAATATGTACGTATGTATTTGTTCACAATAAATCAATACTTATTATTCCATGAAGTTTAAAATTACCACAGTGAGGAAGTGTACCAAAAATACTCAATTTTGACTGTGTACCAAGAATTTCACCGTTGGATATTTAGGCCGATCCGTTGGTCGAAATAGCTGCCAGCGCTTGGGTTTCCAGTAACCCTATTGAATAGTACTTTATACATTCTCTGCGCCTCTGGGCCCCTAGTGTCTCGAGTCGAGATGTCAAGAAACCAAGTGGCGTTTGTTGTCGAGACTTTCAAAAAGATACTGAAACCGACATATTTATCACGTTTCCTCTCTTCGCCAGTTGAAGCAGCAAACAAAACCAAGCACTAAAAATGACGTTGTACTAGTTGTTTCTGTTGAAATACTGAAAATAAACTTTCAGCAACTTTATTTTTAAAAGAAACCACGGGAGTGAAAAAAGCGAAGCATAGTAGGGGACATCAGTGGTCAGATATGTTATTACAGTGTAATTGTGTCGACGAAAATGGAGGCAGGTATGAGGTTTGTTGCAAGTATGTCATCTGATTAACCACTCATTCCTAACAGTGAGTTTGTTATTTTTCTGGTGTGTTCAACATGGACAAATCTAAACGATGTAAAGGACGCCCTGATAATGGAAAAAGTGGACAACCGACGGAACGTTCTTAGCAACACTACAGGAATTACAGGAGTATTTCCGGCCTTTAACGAACACGCTGTTGAAGGGAATCTCAACACATTTAAATTTTAAGTGATACCCTCACTTCTGCGATCAAGTATACAAATGCTAATTTGTACCAAAATATATGGAAGATGCGGGGCGGTTGGACTTTGTTGGTAAAAGCGCTGGGACGTAACCCGAAAGGAGCGGGTTTCGAATACGTCCATAAATTTTGGTACATATTTACAGTACAGGTTTGGGTACCCTGTCTTGTATTTATAGTATATTTGTGAAGGAGCCATAATCTCTGCTCAACACTGTGGGAGGTAGGCGTATTTCTTTTAATCAATCGCAAAAAACTTTAAGCGCCAGGGACCCTTGACAAGCAGTAGATTATACATATCGTTAGTATTATTAATATTATTAATAATAGCTATTTACTATTATTTATTTAATACTAATCCTCTTGTTATTATTTTATTCAAAATCACTAGCTACGGTAATGGGTGAATGGTGAAAATAATCAAATCAAACCGGTTTTCTGCAACGCATTTGTTTGAATCTATATCCTTCTTTAAATATAAATTATAATCAAAAAGTTAAAATATATAATCTCAACTCAAAAATATATATTTAAAACAAGTCGACAAATAAAATAAAATTGTGTTCGCAAGAGGCGTGTTTGTCTTTTGAGTTAATTTTATGAATGGCATCTTCTATATTTTCCTGTGGAAAAGAGGACAAATGAGACGACCAAAAGACCCGTATGGTCACCTGATATTAAGTGATCACCGTCTTGCAACACCAGAGGAAACCCAGGAGCGTTACCAACCCTTCAGAAAAGTGTACGCGCTTTTTTTGAACCCATGTCGTATCGTCCTGAAAACACCACAACAAGGAAGCTTCATTCCACTTCATTCCACATCTTGGTTGTACTTGGAATAATGTTCCTTGAAACCGCACTGTGGAACGCCAGACATACAGATGGTAAAGATAATAATATCAAATTTTATGCCGTGTCGTATGAAGATGGAAACCGACGGCATTATTCAGATCAAACAGCTCTTTGGAACATTCCACATCCACCAATGTAGCGACGCCTATAAACAAAGCAAACTGATCTAGCCTTTTCCGGAGAACTGCATTCTCGACAATTCGAGGAGCATCAGACCAGAGATGACAGCAATACTCCATATGTGACCGGACCTTCTCCTTGTACAGCGCTAGAATGGGGGCCGGCTTGAAGTATTGCCGTATTCTATTTATGACGCCCAGTTTCTTCAAAGTCAATTTGGCATTGCCTTGCAGATGACCGCGGCACTGGCAATCGCTGAGATTCCAACACAAGGTTTCATTTTTGTCGAATATTAGATATGTATAAAACATATGATTGATCCATATTAATAGAATTCCTCTCGTTGACAAATAAGTGTGCATAATATGAATATCTCCTGAATGTTTTACAATCTTCAATGAAGTATAAATAAATAATTCTCACTCGCTTCCGTAATCATGTCTCAGATCAAAGCGAGCGCCGAAAAAACACGTGAGGCTTGTAGGTTGTCCAACCAGTTCGGTGATTCGTAGAATGGACTCAAGAGAAAAAGAGCAAAGTCAGCTCGCCTCGAGAATGTCGTCAAGGTTTACAAGTTTGGAGCGAGCGTTGCTGAAATAATACGCACCATTTATTATAGGTTTTATTAATTACTTGTCACGGCCACATTGTCTACTTATGTTTCGATTCTTATTTATTTCGTTATTACAATGTTTTTCTTTGGGCTGTATATAAATATTTTGTATTCAAGCAGCTAATCTTAGCCACGTTTTGATGTGGGTGTGTCATGTGATTTGAATGCTAAATAGGTGTTCCTACGAAGATTTTGAAGTGTTCTAATTGTATCGTTGATTAAATATTGCATGTATATATTGTAATAAATATATTTGCAAATAACGGGCGGTTTTATTTTTTCCGTTCCTTAAGAAAATACTCTACCAAAAAGAGGAAAACCTTTATCAAATGATTAAAAATCATTTGATAATATTACTGGCACATTTATGAGGTGTTGTGGTGTAATATAAAAAAAGTTAATTCCAAATTCAAACTCAAGACATTGTCGGACTTTAACAAAAATTGTAGTTTGCTTATCGTGGCGTGAATCGTCGATAGTTCGTATTAACTCTAACGGCCGTTCCCAATATACTATCTATAGATAGAGATAAATTATTACCTTCTATTGTCAGTAATTAGCTGTCAATAATCTGAAGCTGTCCCAATATACCCGATAAGTCATTCTTATCGCCTTATATTGCGATGCATGTATTGCAATTTCCATACAAACTTCTATCGCTGGTAAGCTATACGTCCTCCCATTGACAGACAGCGTGTACGGATAAGGTGAGTTACCGTCGATAAGTTTATTGGGACAGAAAAGTCAACGATAGTTGCGATTTTTATCTCAAGTAGGTAAGCCACAACCGGGGATAGACTGAATATTGGGAACGGCTGTATATCATTTTTAGATAATTATTGTCGGTTTCTCATAATTCCTTGATATTTTAAAGTCATGATACCATTATTTATCAGTCTCTAAAATGGTTGATAGAACGATAAAAGCGAGCAAAATTATAGCGCTACTTGAGGAAGGGCGTAGTCAATGTTGAGTGCCAGAGGCTAAATGTGAGTCGTTCAACTGTCCAGAGGACTTGGCAACGATATCAAGAGACTGGTTCCGTTAGTAGAAGGCCTGGGTCTGGAAGAAAAGCATATACAGAAGCGATGACAGCTTCCTAGTGAAACAGGCATTGAGAAATCGCAAATCTTTTTATGTCGCCCTCAAAAAGACTCTAGAGGTGTGCAAACCAGCTTTTGGACTATCACGAGGAGGCTTCTCGCTGCCAATATATGCAGTCGCCATCCAGCCCATGGGCCTTAATTACTCTGCGAGCACAGAGTTGCTAGACTTAGCTTCGCTTGAAATTGTGCGACGTAGACTCAAGAGGACTGGGGTAGAATATTCTCAGATGAAGCCAGAATATCACTATATTCTGAGGACCGACGAGTACTGCGAAGGCAAGGGGAACTTTTCGCAGAAGATTGCTCTGAAGAAATAAACCCCTTATGGTGGAAGCTCAGTTATGTTTTGGGCAGCGATTATGTTGGACCGTACGGAGTTAGTCTTCATATAAAACGGCACTTTGAATGCACACTGGTACATATCAGAAGTCCTAATTCCTTAAGTACAACCCGCATTAATGGTTCTTGGAGAAAATTTGATTTTATGGTCGATATCGCTCGCGCTCACCGTTCTAGCGATGTGAAAGCGTATATTCAAGAAGGATTCTCGTTTGGATTGGCCACCACATTTGGGATGTTCTAAATCGAAGAGTATGATCGGTGCAACCCGCTTCGAAAAACATCAGGGAGCTAAGGAATGTAATTGCTCCCACTGCGCGGGACCGTATATGGTATACCATAAGAAATAATTAATAAAAGCTTCGATAACATGCCCGAACGAATACCAGTTGTCATTTTAGCAAGAGGAGGCTATATATTATATACTCGATATTAAATTTAAGGTTTTAGCCTGCTTTTTTATTTAATGAACATATACGCAACTACTGTTTAGACTATGGGATAATTTTTCATTAATTCCATCGAAATGTAATTACGAAGTTGACAGAAACTACTTTTTTGCTTATTTATTTAAAGTATTATGATGATACAAGAGCTATTTAGAATTATGAAATAATCTGAAGATGCCAGTGAAACAGGTTATTTACCTAATAGCGCGTTATTTTTGCAAAAGAGTGAATGTAAAATAATCTATTAACCCAAGTATATACATTTATAAAATGTTGTTTCTTTAAAACAATGTTTGCGCAAAGTAAGTAATAAATGAATAACTGAAACTTTTTCGCGATAAATAGGCGACGTAAGCGGGAAGAGGTGGTGCGGTGGGGACGGTGGACGTGTGAGAACAGACAGGGTTAGCACTCTGAGTTATAATAATTGATAATAATTTAATGATAAAATAATTTTGTCTCAATTTGCATTATATTTTGTATAATTTTTTCATTAATAATTAAATATTTTCAAATGTCAAAATTATTTATAAATTTCATTGTTTTTGAAGTGAGAACTTCTTTTGTGGCGTTGAGCACTGTTCTTGGGATGGGTATAAAATGTAAAACTCGCGTCAGGACATGTGATCTGATCGAAAATTCGTAAGACAGTCGTTGAAATTGTGAATGAATGTCGATTTTTCTGAGAGATAAAGTTTTTAATGTAAAATAATTGTAATAGTTCTGAAGTGTTAAATTTTTATGTACCTAATATTAATTGTCATTTTAATGAATACTGTATTTAACCACATAAATGTTAGTACTTATATACTGATAAATAAAGCTATTCGTGAGAAATTATTCCCTAACCATTTCAAAATATTAAAAAATTCACAACGTTTATGTTCAAGTTTTCACTTCTGCCGGTACTCCCGTGCGACCCGTTATGTTTTTTGCTGTGTAGGTTTGTGTCAAAACTTAATGGGTTAGTGACTTCTAAATGAAAAAGTGCCTAAAGGTTACAGGATCTTAAGACTTTTAAATTAATCTTAACGAAGCTACCAAGAAAAAATTTTGATCGAAGTTTTGTTCGTAGATGTCGACAGCCCTACACGCATTTCGTGCTAAGCTTGAATTAACTCTAGTAGGCAAGATGTTCTACTTGCTCAGTACAACGCGGAAAATACTTTGGTTTGATTAAACGATAAAAGATCTTAAAAATATTGGGACGGCTCATGCTGTTGGAACCAAAGCGGCTTTTTCATTTGTAACAGAACTATTGATCGGCCAAGGCGTATATGTCTATGTAAGTGTATATCGGAAAGTTAAGTACCTTTTTATAAGGCTTCAAAGGATGGCTACGTTCTATCGAATCATGTTAAATGTTTTTATGGTTTCCTTAGTTAATAAAAATAGAGTTTTTATGGTTTAGCATACAAACGATGATGAACCCGGTGGAACGTACATATTTATTTATTCCTTAAAGATCTGCACTCACGTATATTTACTTCCAAGCATCCTATGAGGCCCTGGTGTGTAAATAAAAACCAGAAAGTGGGAGGCTTCTTCGCACATATTGTTATTAAGGTAGCTAGAAATATCCCAGTAATTTACTGGGATATTGAGCACGCATATGATTTTGGGTTCAATCAATAATCCTGAGCGGCACTGCATTGTTATGGACAAGACTTATCAGTCATCAGGCGATCATCTTGGTTATCTCGTCATTTTTTCCCATAAAAAAACATTCAAATCGCAAATCGCAGTGCGATTTTTGACAGACAAAATTCAATTTCAACAAAAATAACATACAGTATACAAAAACGCTTTGTATCAATTCAAAAAAAAAATTGTCAATTCAGCCAAAAAAACATTTATCTATTTAGCGTCATTTCATTAATGAAACCTATGTAAGTTAATATTATACATTTTTCACACACTCAAATAAACACACAAACATTTGACCTACGTTTGTAATTAAAAAAAGGTTAATCTGAAAATAATAATAAATAGAACTTAACAGTAATTTGTACATATACTTTAGTGAAATAATTCGGAGAGATAATTGTAATAACAAGAGTTTCAGGAGTTGGATTGACCAGCAGTGCCCGTTTACGAGTAAGACCCACAAGACCAGCTGTAGGTAATCCTCGCTATATTTTAAGAAAAGAACTGACCCGAACCACCATGCCACTGCAATCACCTTACACGAAATAGTGCGATCCACACCACAGAAGGTAATGAAGAAATGATATGACTGCCGAAGTAAAGTTTAGAGAACAGGTGGTAGTCATTCTATGGATTGTAACTGAAGATTTTTAATTGTTATCAAAAAAATGTATGCGTGGTAAGGGTTACTATAACATAAATGATTTTCTTAATGATTGAACAGACTGGGAATGGAGCGAACACCCTCAGGCTATTTAGTTTTAAATTTTTGTTAGCGACACTACATATATTGTAACAAAATAATAAAGAAAAAAAAAAGAAACGCCCATTGAGTTTTTTGCGTCCGTTCTTCTTAGGTCTGAGGCATACCATTTTGAATGGGTGGTAGTTTTGTGACGTTCAAATGTTATTAATTATGATTTTTAGTATTAATTATTCTCCCTCGTTAGCTATATGTTAATAAACATTAGAACCAGATTATAACATAATAACTTTTTGTAACATTTTAAATAGCATATACTACGGAGTTGATAATTATGGTATTGCCTTTGTGACAAAGCTTAAATCCAAGCCTTATTAATAATAAACCAACTCATAAAGTGATAACTATATGTGTACACTAGGCCGACTCAACTTACTAAAATGTTTAAAGTTTATACCTCCGTGAAATTGTTGGTGAATTATCGTGAAACTAATTTCCTCCAACTAGTCTCGGAAGGTGAGTCCGGCTTAACAGTACTGTTACGTTTGCGTCACAGTTCACGCTCCAGAGAGCACAGGTTCGATTCTCACGGGCGACACGCCGCGTCACGCTCTGCCTCTCCACTGCAACCATTTTATTTATCTTCTCATATATCATTTGACGGACAATATTTAGATAAAAATATGTGAACATACAAGGCCACTTTATGAGGGATGAAAAACCAAAATGAACTAGAATAACAACCGAATGATTCACAGAGTATATAAGAGGAATAGAGGAAGGTGGTTCATATTATGATGGGAGGATGAATTAAAACAAATAGAAGGACCACTGTTGACGAGAACAACACAAGATAGGAGAGAATTAAAGACTTTGGATGAGGCCTCTATCTAAGGGCAATCATTTAACAGAACTGCAAATAGTTAAGTTAATACAGTTAAGTAGGTTAAGTTAGCATATAAAAAATATTATGTATATCGCAAATACTACAACACGAATTGAAAACACGTGCACGTGCACCGAGCCTCATAAATACGGCCACATTTCAAAACACGTGGATTAGCACGTGCGCCGAGTCCTATAAATACAGCCGCACGGTCGACACTTGGGTCAGTCGTGCTCGGTGCTTGCGTCGTACGGTACGGACCTCTCTGTGACGTCGTAACGCTGCCCGTTAAATAAACGAAAGTAATAAAATACTTACTCGTGTAGTTTTCTTTGGAAGAACCAATGAGTGATCTTCAGCAAGATAGCAATTGTGATGTCAACAGTAATGACGTCACACCTTTTAAAAACAATACAGAGGTTCTTTCCTCGTCATGTATATTATAACTGTAATAAAGGCTATTATTATTATGTAAACATTTAAAAGAAACTTTAAAAGTTGTACGCTTCGTCCTATTCCTGCTTTCAAGTTCACATTCTCGCACAATTTTTTTAAGAATTTTTTTTAAATTTAAAACAGGTTTTCAATCAAACATGTAAGCAAAACTTTATATAACTGTTTATAAAAAAGCATAGTAGTGCCTAAAAAGCGGTAACAAAAGATGCCTCTTTAAAGATGTCCTTACTTACGTGAAAATTGTAAGTCGCCTATAAAATCCTATAATTCGTTTCGTTTTTCCACCACTTTTTGAAGCTATCGTTTCCACTCTCCACCCAAATGGAAGAGATATGTATCATCCACCAAATGACGCATATTCCATCTGTTCACGAAGTATCCTTACACAAACAATGAATTCATTGTCTAAAGGTTGTTGCAAACAAACGACTTAAAACGCTTTTTAAACTTTGAATATGATTTATATATTGGATATTAGCTGTAGTTACCAGTGGGAGGCTCCTTTGCACAGGATGCCGGCTTTTTCTGCCGTGAAGCAGTAATGTGTAAGCATTACTGTGTTTTGGTCTGAAGGGCGCCGTAGCTAGTGAAATTACTGGGCAAATGAGACTTAACATCTTATGTCTCAAGGTGACGAATGCAGCTCAGAATGTTTGGGGATTTTCAACAATCCTGAGCGGCACTGCTATGTAATGGACAGGGCGTATCAATTACCATCAGCTGAACGTCCTGCTCGTCTCGTCCCTTATTTTCATAAAAAAAATGTAGCATCTAACAAACTAATTTTTTATGTAAGTATACTACAAATATTGTAAAAATATACTCATTAATTTAAAAGAGTGGCGATAAGTTCCTTGTATGTTCTTCTCACGGGCTCTTCTTTTCATTCAGTAATTAAGATGAAATATTTACTATCACAATTCAAAAGCGCTTAGTTGAAGCGTATTTAAATAAAGTTTATTTGACTTTGACTTTAAGTTTCAGCTTTCACCGTTGCTCCTGCCGCCCTTAAGATGTTTTTAAGATGGGGCGCACTAAAAAGGCCTCCCATGTTTCACTCAGGTAAAATGACACTTATGAATGTCAAAGATTTTACCACCACTTCGGAAAAGTTGAACTTAATGAGGAGAAGTCCCAAGAAACTAATTGCCACTCTTTTAAAACTATACTTATAGTTTCAGCATTTTACATTATATCTTATACAATGTACGTACATAGATGCCCCAAAATTATTCAAACGTTCTGACTTACTTGTGTAAATTAAAAAAAAATATTAATCATAAAAAAACTCAAAAGAGTAATGAGTGCCGTACATGTATCGATTCGCATTTTGTGAGCTATTATATATTTAAATTAATAATTTAAAATGATATATATTGTCATAATAAAATTCCCCGAACACAAGACCGACCAGGCACCACAAGCAGCGACCGTTCACGAGCATCACGCAAAGACCAGCATCGCTTCATTCGCACATAATAATATCTTAGGAAAGGTAACGACTCGCGCTGTTATCTACGCGTATACCTAATGACCAGCCATCGCTTCCTTCTCACATAATATCTTAGGGAAGTTTGTCTTCCAGAGTTGTAGTCTCCCGCAGGCAGCTTTTCTTATCTCTGAAGAGTTTTTCAAGGCTTTTGCCATTACAATATGAAACTGGCATTTATCATTGTGGCCAACATTTTTCTATATTATCTTAAGTTCTTATATTCTAATGTATGCCGTTACATTTGTAATTTCGTGTCGTCAATATCTTCTGTATTCTTATATTGAACTATAAGAATCTTCGACGAATACTCCGTGTATGATCTTCCATTAAACATTATCACCCTTATTCATAATGGTCCGTTAACTTTAAACAGCCGCTAAGGAGTGTTTTTTCTCATTCTGACTTAGGTCAATAGAACAAGACAGAGTGAGAATTAGCAGTGCTTTAAGTTAGCAGACTATTATGAATAAGGGGGTAAATGTTCTGTTTTTCATTATTTGTTGAACGTTACATTAAATTGTACTTGCAGGTTTTTAGTTTCGAAGTCGATGTGGCCGTGTCGAGTTGTTTGAAAGGTGACCGCGGTCAGATAGATATTTGGTACTTTTTGATTTATCGCTACACCTAACATACTACCCTGGCTGATTCCTCTCGCACAAACTTCAAACCACGGTTGATTTCATCTTCATCATCATATCAGCTAGAAGACGTCTACTGTCGGATAAAGGTTATTCCAAAGATCTCTACAACGATCGGTCCTGCGCTACCCTCATCCAACGCATTCCGTCGATGTCGACCAGATCGTCGGTCCATTTGGTGGACTTTACTGCCGCAACGGCCATCTGTCCGTCTTCAGTTTGGCAATCATTTGGATTATATCAGTGACTTTGGTTCTCCTACGGTTTTCCTACGAATCTCCTTATTTCTGATTCAATCTCGCAGGGAAGCTCTGAACATAGCCCTCTACATTGCACTCCGAGCGACCTTCTCATCAATCCCATAGTTAGCGATTTGAAGTATAACACTGTTTTTCATTATTCAGTTTAAGAAAGTTGGTGGAAATTCCAGTTAAGACTTATTTGACCTAAATTGATCGTAATACTCAATCAGAACTGTATTTAGGCCCTCATTATGAAGCAGAGATCTCTTTCGAAATTCTAGGATCAATCCTCACTTATATGTGACTCAAGATAATTATTTTTCGATAAGAAAAACAAATAACCTTCTTTTAATTAGTCCAATAATGATTTTAAGTATCCATAATGATTCCACAATTAGTGCTTATCGGTCAATAGCCTTTCAAACACATACAATTACGTTTACTTTATTGCAGTATAAAATTACAGAACAAACTTTGTATTATGAGGCTCATTAGTGGTTTGTTTAATAGCTTTGTGAAATTATATCGCTCCCTTTTTGGTAATACGCCGCTCAAGAATTATGACATACATTTGTGTGGACGCCGTGTGTCCTTAAAAGGTTTCTTAACGTCCACTTCAAATAAAAGTTATTTAAGATATACATATTTGGATGTGAGTTTGGTGTAATTTGATATGAAAAACTTATGTCTATACTTTTACGGTTGGCTGATTAAATATATTTGAAGTATTTTTACTGAATTTTTGTTATGGAAGAGGAGAACAAACGTGCGTACAGATCACCTGATGTTAAGTGATCACCACCGCCCACGTTCTTTTGTAGCACCAGAAGGAAATCACAGGAACGTTACCGGCCTTAAAGAAAGGTGTACGCGCTTTTTTTGAAGGTACACATGTCGTATCATCGTGGAAACACCGCACAAGTAAGCTCATTTCACACAAACTTCACAAAAAAGAGGTTTTAATTAATTTATTTTGTCACTTAAGAACTTCGAAGTTAGGTACTCATTTAGAAATATTTTTTGGATACATACATGATACCTGGACAGCGTGGAATCCCGCATTGAGCACAGAAATGTGTAATTTATGAATATAAAATTTAAATACGAGTAGGCACGTGTACAATAATAAGAATATATTTACAGTTACAAAATTATTAGTAAATAACATTATAAGTTATGCTATTCTAAGCGATTTTTAAAAATAAATTGCAAATATTTTGTAATGCGATAATCGTTAATTGTAATGATAACATTCAATTTTAATGAAACAAAGGCATGGACATGATGATCTTTACGCTAGTTTTGGAGATGTGCACTAACAAACAAATTCTATTTTAACTTCTTGTACTTTTCTTCAATTCTACAGATAAACAGAATTCTGCTGTTAAAATGTTGAATGTAAAAGTATATTCACATCTCAGTCGAGCCTAATAAAAATTGGGTATACATATTCATAACTTATGTTTCTTCATAGGAGATCCAATTTGATAAGCCACATATCTCAAGTAGACATGATTCAGTCTTTCTTTTATCATTATACTTATCTTCATACAATCATCTCTAATCGCTTCTTCTCTGACTTTGCAAATCCGACTACCACGAAAAGGTCTTTTAGTTTTTCGAGTTAATACTTTCTTTTGGTAACAGAACTTTTAAAAATCGGTTCAGTAAATCCAGAGTTACCCTTTACAACCCCATAATCTTTACCTATTTGTAATTTTAGTATCTATACTAACACTAGCTGATCCAGCAAACGTTGTATTGCCGATATTAAAATCGCGATACAAAAGTAACTGTTGATCGTAGATGGTTGAAAATTTGAAGTTGTATGTATTTTTTAATTCTGACTCATAATCAAATTAAATTAAAAAAAAATTTCAAAAAAATTAAAAAAAAAAATTCGTGTGGACCACCCTTATCATTTAGGGGGATGAAAAATAGATGTTGTCCGATTCTCAGACCTACCACAAAATTTCATGAGAAGCTGTCAAGCCGTTTCGGAGGAGTTCAAAGTTTAACACCATGACACGAGAATTTTATATATAAGATTATAAAGAGTACAGAATAGTGGATTAGCTGGATTGATCATACCTAGCGGCTCTCATCATTCACTGGTACACCACAATATTCTGTCAGATCAATGAACTATGTACAAACAATTTCAGTGTTCATTCGGTAGGTATTTCTTAGCAGTTAAGATATAACAGGATGGGGGAAAAGCTATTTGCATTATAAAAACACAAGAAATTATTTCAATTGTTTGAAAATATCTAAACCTGCTTTTTTAAATACTTTGTTGTATGTATTTCTATCGTCTATTTAGTGGGGCGGCCTAGCCAAGGTTACTCCTAGCAAATCATTGTATAAAATTCTTGCTAAATAAACATTTATCTAAATACTAACTTTAATAAGTTTGCAGCTATTATTGTTTTTACTTGTTGTTAGTGTTAGTTTTCTCAAATTGTTCGAAATTATTTTTTTATTTTTTATTTTATCTGTACAACTTGATTGTTTGAAGAATTCTCACACTTACATATAAATAATACCTTCTCGTATTTTGTGTTTACGTATAACGATTGCAGTTGCGCTGGCCAGTACAACTTTTTAGAAGTTTAATTATTTTTTTTTAGTTTGATATAGTATAAGCTGTTACCCGT
Source organism: Leptidea juvernica (assembly GCA_949711755.1). Classification (NCBI taxonomy): domain Eukaryota; kingdom Metazoa; phylum Arthropoda; class Insecta; order Lepidoptera; family Pieridae; genus Leptidea; species Leptidea juvernica. The sequence continues at coordinate 7,138,794 of CATIXQ010000023.1, forward strand.
TCAATAAAACAAAGTTTTCCTCGCAAACTTTGTCCCCAGCTCCTATAATTGTTAAATGTAAACTGGGAACTTTAGAAAAGACAAACAAACCGTGCGAGAGAAAACAAAACCTCTAACGGAGATATAAATAATAATAAATCATTTATTTTCAGGCATTACCCATGGATATACAAACAATCTTAACTTAAATTAAATTACATAACACTGTTGTTAGTAAAATGTCCTAAATTATGTTAGTATAATTATAACTAAACAGGCACATAAAGCCGCATAAATGCCTTTATAATTGGCGCATCATAATGACTAGCAATGTTTGCAGAATGATGTTAGGGCTACCCCGCAACCTCCTCAGCAATGACGCGGTTCTTTTGCGTTGGATGGCATGGAAGCCGTCCGGAAAAGGAAACAGAATATATATTATGAAGTTGACTTATAATTGAACGGTTTTTCATAATTTCGGCTTTTCGACTTTTATACTGATAAATAAAGCAATTCGAAAATAGAAATTATTCCCTATTAGGGAATGGTTAAACCAATCCAAAATATTCAAAAATGCACAACGTTAATGTTCAAGTTTTCACATCTGCCGGCAGTGCAACCCAATTTTTTTAATGCAATTAGCTTAATTGATTTTTTTTCTGATAATGAACCGTTTCTACTTTTCTCTTCAGATGTGATTTTCTTTTTGTCTGGTCAACATTTGCAATTGCCCTCGTCATTAATATAATGCTTCGACAAAATTGTTTCACGGCAGAAAAAATTGCCGCTGTGGTACCCACCTGGCCAGAATCCTGTACAAAGAAGCCCCCATGGGAAAGTTATTATCTCCCTTAACTCCTAGGTATATTTAGTGGATATGGAAGTGTTAATACGTGATCATTATATCAAATCCAGTTATGAGTTGTTACTGCCATACCTGTTAAGTCACAAAAATTTTTTGTCTTCTTGACCTGTTCTTGCCACAAATATACACACTCATGAAACCCTTCCCCCTGCTGTGACGTCACATTTTTTTTTCATACCTATAGTGGATAGCTATTTTTAAAATTTTCCTATAGATCGGGCATCGGGCTCTCACTACAGTCTTAAACCTACATAAGCCTAATATTTCTTTAAAATTTTGCTCTACATATAACTTTAGAGTTTTAGTATTGTATGTGCCGTCACGAAGTCCCATCCCGTTTCATTTCATTAGCCCCCTCTCCCCTTAAAATGTGACGTAATGGATGGCCGCCTAAGACGAAGGTTATTCGTTTTGACTCTCACAGATCATGAGACAGCGAGATGTAAGGTGACATCGCGCGTTACGCTTAATAATTTCTTAAAAGAAAGTGTCTGAACAAATGCCCACTAGTGAATACGCGGCTTAATATGTCGACGGTGCTACATATTAGAACCCCATCTATTACGCAAGAACCCTCCGTCACAGAGTAGAAACATCCCCTCCTCACCCGCGGTGTGATTTATGACAGCTCTCTAATCATTTGGTAGTTATTACTTTGTAAATGGGGCGCGATGTAACAAATTCCATCTGGAAATGCTACTTACTACCTGCACTAACTTACAGATCTTTTTCTATTCAAATAATAAAAATATTAATGATTTTTTAACTTTATCCAAAGCCAATGGAAATATTTAACCAAAGTAAGCTAATAGAAAACGGCTCGTTGACACACACCGGTACATACCAGAAGTCCTAATTCCTTACGTACAACCCGCATTAATGGTTCTTGGAGAACATTTTATTTTTATGGACAATAACGCTCACGCTCATCTTTCTGGTGTACCTTAGTCCCGACCTTAATCCCTTAGAGAACGGAAGAAGAAGAAAAGAGTTAGAATAGCATCGATAATATGCCCGAACGAATACAAGCTGTCATTTTAACAAGAGGGGGCTACACTAGATATTAAACATAAGTTTTTAGCCTGTTTTTTAATTTAATGAACAGATACGCAACTAGCTGTTTAGACTCTGGGATCATTTTTCATTAATTCCATCGAAATGTAATGACGAAATTGACAGAAACTACTTTTTGCTTATTTATTTAAAGTATTATGATGATACAAGAACTATTTAGTATTATGAAATAATCTGAAGATAGGTACCTACCAGGTAAAAAAGTTATTTACCTAGGTGCAAGTTTTTTTTGCAAAAGAGTGTATAATAGGTATACAAATAATGTGAGCGCCATTTTAAAATAAAATAAAATATTGCACTCTGTATTACATGGAAAAATGTGCCTACTCGGGTGTATTTAGGCCCACGGCTTCACCTTATGCCTCCTAACTGCACCCACGTAGGAAATACCAATATTCTACACTGGGTGAACTATGCAATGATACAAAAGTTTTTTAACCGTTTTTGACTGGCGAGTCGTAAACAGTCAACCACGCTTGGAATTAGCTCCTTCGTATTTTGAATACGAAACGACTAGCTAACGTACACATTGACAAATCAAAATTACTAACGTATTATCGGGCTGTCAGTTCGTATATACCTACGCTAGTATACTGTGACTTCTACCTACTGCGGTATTAAAATCTTTTGATGATGAAGAGCAACTTGACTTAATCTTTCCATACTGACAAACTGTGAAATAATCTTTCCATAGGCCGATATTCATTACATCATGTTAACCTAGTATCAAACCTTAGTACACAAGCCATGTATGATATTTTCACAGATTCGCTAACGCTAATTAAAATATCACGTTAGCTAAGTTAACTTATCTACTACTACGCGATCGTTTCGTTGGCACTACGCAATATAGCTCTCATGTCCTTGTGGGTTCCTAGTACACACACTCAGTTGCGTAACTGGTTCTACATGATTTTGTTCCGCTGCGCAATTTGCGCGGTCATGTGCATCTGACAACAAAAACATCTACTATTCCATGTTATCCTAATTATAGTTAATTGGATGTTATTACTTAAATTCGCAATTTTAAAAATTTCGCGCGCCGTTTTAGTTTTTTACATTAACTATTTCAGTTTCATCACTTTTAATTTGTATGATATAAGAATTGAAATATTTGTTATATATAAAAATTACTGCTTTAAATGATTAATTTGAATATGAACCACGTTTTGATATTTTATAATTTAAGTATATATCCTTCTGTTTAGTTACAGCGTATGTTTTTGTCGTACTTTCGTTCCTATCGTCGTATATTTTACCTGGATTTTGCGATATTAAAATAAAATCTCACAATAATAATTGATACCTAATAAAATAATATTTAGTGGATCCTACTGAAGTTGATCACACAATTTCATTCGATCGATTGATCAGATATTTAATTTAAGTTTTTGGTTTCACTATCACTATTTCATTGATTGTGGAAGTTAGCAAAATATACCCTTACCATTACAAAAATCATTACAATCGATGTTATAACCATTTTCGAAATACATACATACATATCTCGTAATAGATTAATAATAAGAAATATCGTGTTTATACAATGATAACCCTGTAAGCGATAAAGAACCTTGGCGCCAATATATCTCGTAACGTATTTAATCTCATGATCCCGTGCGCCCTGTCGGACTTAGTGCCTTGCGTCACCGAACACTGCGTTCATAAGATTAATGTTGACTTACTGTGTCCCGCAGTATTATAGGATTAACTGACTCACAATATATAAGCTCTTTAACAGTTCGTTCATTTAATTAAAATACCCGGTGTTAAATATTCCGTGGTTCATTTGAAGTAAAAACTCAATGGACGCCGTCGACTTTATAGGAGAATATTTGCAAATGTGCTAGTGTGTTTGGGTAATCCAAATTGGATGTACCAATTTTTTCACGTGAAAACGTTACGAGATGAGCAAATCGTTCGCCTGTTGGTAAATGATACGATAACAGTAATGACAAAGCAATGTAATTCAGAATTCTTGATTTATCCCATAATTCTGTGTCACTTCACAATTGCTATAGGTACATGAGCTTGGTTATAGACAGTCTCTCAAAATAAAATTTAAAGAAATAAATATTATGACTGTACATTGACAGTACATTTATGAAAATTTATTATACGTTCACAAAAATCGTCACCTTTTTGCTCTTAATAGTGATTTTCATTATTATAACACTAGAAATAAGGGATTGCTTGTAACTAATTCTAGTAGGCTTCATAAGATACATAACAGCTTTAAGGGTAAATGTATACACTTTATTATAAAGTCCCAGCCACTGTTCAGGCATTATCAATAAATAAATTTAAATGTTTTATTAAAAAATGGCTATCTCGAAAATCCTACTACTGGTACTAGATTATGATTATTTTATAGTAGTAGCAATGACAGTACATTATTGTATATTTTATTAAAAAGAGCGCAAAAAAAGAATGCTAGGAGAGTTTCTTTCGCCGCTTCTTCTCTCTCCGAGCGCCATTTGTTTCCGAAGCGGTAGTAGTATCTTGTATATTAGAAATGACACCAAAATTTGAGATACTAAATGCCTTTTTATGCCTTTTATTGCGCTCGTCACCTTGAGACATAAGATGTAAGACATAAAATGATTAGCCCAGTAAATTCGCCAAAAAAGGACTTGTTGTTTTAAGGGTAAATATTTGGGAATTCAAACCTAATTTTGGTTATTGTTAACCAATATTTTTGGCCACATTCCAACAATAGATCTCTACAATCAGGTAGGAATGATCGACTTACTATGTAGAGAGTAAAATATGCCAGTTTTATTTTAAGAACTCAATTAGGGTTCAGGATATAAAATGTGGAAAAGTTCGATTCAATGGTCAAATGACCAAATTATATCAACGCAAGCCATGTCTTGTTTTGTCATAATTTCATGTACTTTTGTTGTTTGTCCGTAATATATTTTAAAGGAATGGCGGTTTCTTTGCCTATATTTTTCTCACACAGCCTTCTCCTTGGAATCGCTATATTATTGGTCAACAATAGACTGAGTTATTGTCTTCAGAGCGGCGTTTGACTGACACGTTATGTCTGTGAGGATTATAGTGTCGTGTTGAAGAGTCGCTGACGCAAATAGTAGCACCATATAAACATTGCCAGAATAAATGGGTCTGATTTAAAAATAATATAAGCATTCATTCATATAGAAATAATTACATATAGTACTTATCTAAATATCTATTACCGTCTGTTTGTCTATTGACAAAGGTCTTTTCCAACTTCTTCCACTCTTTTCTGTCTTTAGCTATCCTTGACCATGTCTTGCCTGCTATCGTCCCTAGCTTTTCTGAACATCTGCTGTGTTGCCCTCCCCGTTTACTACTTAGGTTTCTGGGACACCAGTCTGTTATGTATTTGGTCCATTTGTCTATAGTCAAGGGTGACTCCCGTTCAGCGCCATTTAAGTTTTCTTTTAAGTGACATTAGTTATTTTTTTTCTCTCTTATATCTATGTTTGAGTCCTATTTATCTTTGTATCGAAATGTTAATGCAGGGCATCGCTGGCTCAATAGATAGAACCGTTGACTCTCACCACGATGCACGCGGTTCGATCCTCGCCCGCCACAATCAAATCTGTTTTACAATATGAATGAAAGCTTTATTAATAACAAAAACAAATCACACGGAATAATTCAAGTAAAAAAAGAGTTACAGAAGTTACATAAATAAAAAAAAAAGCAAAATAAACATATATTTGCAAAATATTATAGTGAAGTTCTTAATTTAAATGTACTGTGTAGCAGTCATCAGCTATCAAAGAAGGAGCTGACTCAGCGGCATTTTCAGCAGCCCCCTGGTGACCATATATTACATAAGATTATGTTTATAAGACGCTTTATAAGACCGGCAGCTCTCTTGAAATTCCTCTGGTGTTCCAGAAGAATGTGGGCCGGGGTTCCAAAAAGAAATGATTTTGCTGATCGACCATTTTGAAATTCTCCCTTAACGTCTAGCCATTTTGCAGTTTATATGGTGCCTGTTGGCAGACAGCAGTCATAGTAATAGGGCTACCGCAGGGGACCCTTTGTGTCATCATCATCAGCCCGAAAAAGTCCACTGCTGAACAAAACAACCTCTCCCAAACACTATGAAATCGACCGATCTTGGGTGGTCTAAAGTTTAACATATTATCGTACCCTCTATGCACGGAACCCTACAAAGCCCAAAAGGCCGCTCCTGTAAGCTCTTCTGGTGTGAGGAGTATGGTATGGGTCTTACTACCACATAAGCAATAGGAAAAGTTATATGGAACGATCAATTTATCTCCGATCGGCTTGATTCTTTGGTGTTACGGAGAGGCTCTCTGCATCTTTTCCCGCATTATCAGGGGGAGTGCTCAGAGGAGTTTTTAGAAATAGTTTGGCATTCTAGGATGCTCTTGCCTCGCACAGCCACCTTGTGGAATCAATTACCGGCTGCCGAACTTAGGGACATTCCAGAACACAAACCTAACTTAAAGCCGTATTTCTTAACCCCTCGTGTTGCGAATGTCCATGGGCGGTTGCTTCACCACTTGAAACCACGTGAGCTTCTAGCCCGTTTTGCACCCTATTATATAAAAAAAAGTCGCGTCGTTATTCAGGTAGCAGGCGATTTTAGTCGAATGCTCAAATGAAAATCAAAATATTGAAAACAATTGTCCACGATAATTGTTAAGATCGAAGTTAATAATAAAATCAATGGCTATAAAAAATTTGTCGGCTGTTTTGTTAATTGTTTTACCAGTAATTCATGTTTTCTATAAGAATAGAACCGCCGAGTGTACCCGAGCGAACCTTTCACCTCAGAGCGTGACGGATCAGCCTAACTTATTACCTACGAAAAGATGATGTGTGAAGTGCGCCAAATGAAGTTTTTACTTCCAAAATTGACGAGATCAGCAAGATTTGCACCTGATGGTAATACGCCCTGCTCATAACAATGATGTGCATCTCAGGATTCTTGATTAAACCTTAAACTTCTGAGCGTTGAGACGTAATAGTAACATATTGATGACCTGACTGCCCGATAACGCGTGACCAATTATGATTTGTCAATGCCAAGCGTGGCTGACTGTTTACTACATGTCAATCAAAACCGGTTACAGGAACTATGAGTCCGCTCTTCTCTTCTGTCTTGTTGTGTCTCCATTAGAGATATTCTTCTTTCTCGCACGTTTTGTTTGTCTATACGCTAGTGTATTGTAACAATAATGCTTGTACATTTATGCTTCACACCGAAAAGGCACCTCTTTGGCCTGTTATCCTCACCTAGCTGGTATCCTGTACAAAGAAGCCTCCCATTATTACAAAAAACCGGCCATCTCTAAATACTGAAATTAAATTAATGATTTTTTAAATTTAGATTTGAAACAAGATATAACAACAGATGAAAAGCTAATTCAATCGGTCAAATAACAGAAAAGTAATGAGAATTTTATTATATCTGATAGACAGAGATACTCATGATTTTTTTAAGGAAAATAAGGGACAAGACGTGCAGGATGTTCAACTGATGGTCGCCCTGCCCATTATAATGCAGTGCCGCTCAGGATTCTTAAAATACATTAAAATACTGAGCGGCACTACAATTGCACTCGTCACCTTGAGACATGTGATGTTAAGTCTCATTTGCCCAGTAATTTCACTAGCTACGGCGCCCTTCAGACCGAAACACAGTAATGTTTACACATTACTACTTCACGGCAGAAAAAGGCGCTGTTGTGGTACCCATAATCTAACCGGCATCCGGGGCAAAGGAGCCTCCCATTGGTAAATGATACAATATGACGTCAGCTTAGTTTCGCCATAGTAGCTACAAATTTTTGTTTTGTAATATGGAGACAGAAGACTCCCAAAGGTCTGTAATTTTGTTTTTTTTTTATTTGGTTTTAATTGTAATTTCAGTGAACATCATAAATTGAACTTATTTAATATTTAATAAAATAATCAAAATAATGAGTTCAATATCTACCTTATTGTTATTGTGTTGTCTGACAGTAATCTTGACCAATCGTCTGTGAATTCGAGGGCTTGTCTCTCAAAAATGGCCTCCAGTGTCGGATCAAGTGGCTGTTGATCATTTTTTTATGTAAGAGGAGCACAAACGAGTATAAGGGTCACCTGATGGTAGGTGATCACCGCAGCCCTTACTCTCTTACATACTTTGATAAAATTATAGAAAACTAAATATTATGAACTGTGCTATTAGAAATAAAGTTACGGGAAGTGAAGTTATTCCAAGTTTAAAACTTTCTGTCCGTATCTTACCTTTGTCGCTACAGAAATACATGTCAAGGAGAAGTAATATTAGACATGGAGTAACTTTACACTGCGTTTATTAATAAGAAAAGAAGTGTTTATCCTTGCGAGACGACTGTCTATTTGTAAAAAAAATTACATTGCTGCGGACGCTTGCAACGCCCCGGATATTTAGGTATTTGTGTAGCAGTGGTATCCAAAGATAAATTGAAAAAAAAGCTGCATTTTAGTTAAAAAAAACTTACCGATTAAATGTGACGTTGTGAATCGTATATTTGCAGGTTGTGGAAGATTTGTAGAGAGTGAAGTACAAGATATAATACCTACGCCTCATTTCACTTCCGCCGTTCTAGTAAATACTAAATCACTACTAAGTCGTTAGTGGTATATAAATCACCTGTTTTTATAAAGCTTTTAAGAAATAGAATGACTTCACAATCTGTGATGGGTTATAGTGTTGTGTTATAAAATTACTAGCTGACCCAGCAAACGTCGTATTGCCATATATATTAAAAATAATATATATATATACATATTTAAAAAAATCAATTATTAAAATTATGATGCAACCGATTTTCAGACCTACCAAATATATCGTACTACAATTATTTGTATTCGATTGCCATCTTGCAACCCTATATCGGTTTGGTGGATGGAACAAAATAATATAAAAATCGTGATACCAAAATAGTTGTAGATCGTAGAAGGGCGAAAATTTTAATGTTGAATTCAATGCTGACTTATAATAAAATAAAAATAAAATAAATTGTCAAAAAATTAAAAAAAAAGGGGTGGAATACCCTTAACATTTAGGGGGATGAATATATAGTAGCCGATTCTCAGACCTACTGAATATGTGAGGGTAACTAACATTGTGACACGAGAATTTTATTTATAAGATAGGTAATTATGTAAAACGAAGCCGTATCGTTTCAAATTTATTTATTAGGTTTATTTACAATAACTCACACAAATATAAAAAGTAGAACTAAAAACTAGGAACTAAATGTTGTGATTACTTACAAATAAACAGCATGCACAGAAATAATAAATTTTAGGTATTATAATTATAGAATAAATTAAGAATTAAACAGTTTTTTTTTGTTAATAGATACGCCAAGGATTTTGTTCCATTGTGCGTTTCATTTTTTCCAATAGTTTTTGCTAAGAATTACTACCGCTCCCACCACGCCATAAATATTCATAAAGCCCGGAGTTTTTGCTTCGAAGTTCGAACGCATATCTCTATTGAACGCGTGTAGTGATCTTTTGTATTTTATTGTTTCCTAGTACAACCCCACACCATGTCGTATACAAATACCTCATTAGTTCATAACACTTACATTAATTAAGTAAAGTATAACTTAATAACATTTTAGAACATTAACTTATTCATTGCTTAAGTAAACAGACACTTCAATTCAAGTCATTTGGTTTAATTTAGTGCAATGCAGTGAGAATTACGCAAAAGGTGCCACTCTTTTACATCAATATTTACATCTTTAAGAATAGTCAAATGAACTTAGGTACATGAGTAAGTTATGGCGAATTATATCTAAGTATACCATGAACAGATTGCCAGCGGTCGCCAAGAAGTGGTATTTTTTGTATAAAACAGCTTTTTAGTCTTGATAGTTATGCACAGGAATTTATAAATAATATGAATTTATACGATACATGTGCATAACAGAAAATCAATAAAATTTTCTTTGTTGTTTCGGGATAATGTACGAAACATTTGCACCGCTTTTGAAGTTACATTGCCAGATAGATTGGATATCGGTTATACGCCGATGAATTAATTCTGAATTAGGTTTCCACTCAAGAAATACGTTTACAAACACATTGTTTATAAAACCCAACTGTGTAAGTAAATCCAATTCAATTAATAATAGACTTTTAAAGATTAAAAGAAGAAAAAAAGATTATAATACAATTTGAAACGGAATCCATTCAAATATCTTTATATATGATCTAGCTGATATACCGCGACGTCGTTCGCATACATATTTTTACATCTTGGGTTACATTATTGGACTTTTAGTAGCGACCACAACAGTGAAAGAATTATTCAAATCGGTTCAGTAGTTGCGGAGCCTGTTCAATACAAACAAACAAACAAACAATTAAATCTTTTCTCTTTATAATATTAGTATAGACAACTAAACTCATTAACGCAATGAATGCGACTAGCTAAATATATAACAATAGAGAGAAACTTCCGTTTGAATGATACCAACAAAATAATAGAAACAATACAATGGCTCCGGACAATGACGGCTCGGTAGCAGCTACTGTATACTGTCGGTGAGGTGGACGCGTCATGATACTGCATCTGTATTGAAGTACTAATAGATTCCACCGTATCTACGAGCGAATGCTTTAAAGTGAAACAAAAGCGTTGTTTTAAATCATAAACTTATAAATTACAATATACTAGCGTATATAGAATAGAATCAGTGCAGAAAAAATTCGTGTCTAGACTCAGTTATATTGATAAAACCTATCATATTTATGATTACCAAAAAAGGCTAATTAATCTTGAAATTGATTCACTGAAAATGCGTAGAAAGGCGGCCCAGTTGATTTTTCTTTACAAACTCATAAACAACCTAATAGACTGTCCAGATATTCTTCAAAATATTGGCATTCGTGTACCGTCATTTAATTGTCGAATAGGTACTCATTCCCCAATATTTATTAAATTTTATAGAAATAACTACGGATTAAACTCTCCCATTCAACTCATATGTATAAGCTATAATAAAATATTTAAATTAGATCATAACATCGATATATTTTCAAATATTAACTTTTATAAAAAACAGGTGTCCTCGTAATCATTAAAAGGCTTGAATATAGATTAGTAACTATGTAATTAGTATTAGTAGTAAATTCATTATAGTTATTTTTCTAATTCGTTTTTAGCATTAGTTTTTTAGTTTAGTAACGATGTGCATACCTTTAATTTAGATATGTAAATAGTAACACTTGTTAATGTTTATCTTATTCGTATACGTAAAATTATGTATCTAGTTGGTAAGCCTTAATAAAAAAAAAAATATACAGATAAAACTTGCGAGAGAGACGAACATCTCTTACGGAAATACAACAAGATAGAAAAGGACAGCGAATCTGCTTTTATACTATTAGTTGGTAATCAGTCAGACACACTTGGAATTAGCTCCTTATATCCTAAGATACCATTTTTAACTAGCAGCCATATTTTATCGTTAAACTATACATACATATAAATAAAATTGGAGTGTCTGTTTGTAATATTGAAATAACCGTTTTTTACTACATATATATGAATATATGTACACCAAATTAACATTTTCTGTTCCAGTCTGTTTGTTCCGGCTAATCTCCGAAATGGCTGGACCGATTTTGACGCGAGTTTGATTGGCAGGTAGCTAATGTAATAAGGAGTAACTTAGGCTACGTTTATTTTAGAAAAAATATTTTATTTTATAAAGATAATGTTGCAATGTCCAAGAAACGGCCCAGCTCTAAAAATAATTTATATGGCAAAACGACGTTTGCCGTGTCAGCTAGTAGTAAATATAAAACTTCACTGTTGTGTTAAAAATATAAAAAATACAGATGACTACAAATTATTAACAAAACTGTACCGGCTTACACCTGGCAACAATTATGTTGCGGCTATCTGTGAGCTGGCAATCATATATTTTTCAATTCTTTACATAATTTCCTTTATTTATTTATTCAAGGCCCACCAACACATAATAAACATGTCAATTCATAAGATCGTGTTCCTGCAATTACAGGTGAACCCATCTGGCACATGAACATACAAGCAATTTAGTTCTTAATTATATAAAAGTAAATTAAAGTCTTATAACGCTAACATGTCAAAACAATAAAAAAATATAAATTAATTCCACAAATCATTACAAGCTACAATACAGTCACTTTAATATAATCACTAAAATACAATATATTTATTATAAACTAGCTGACCCGGCAGACTTCGTACTGCCTCAATCGATAAATAAAATCCATAAACTTTTGTGTAAAATAAACTTAAAACAAACAAAAGGAATCCTTTTTATTACGAATTACACACGATATTCCTTACTTACAAAACAGAGTTTTCCTGAAATACTGGCTATTTATAAGGTTTCAATATGATATTGACAGACACACACCGTTATGATACAGTCTGTTAATCAAAAATCAAATTATTTAATTCCGAGCATTTTCATATTCAATCACCTTTTAAACCTTCTCTGGACTTCCGCAAATAATTCAAGACCAAAATTTGCCAAATCGGTCCAGCCGTTCTCGAGTTTTAGCGAGACTAATGAACAGCAATTCATTTTTATGTATATAGATTAGGTCATTACATTTAAAATGACGTATGTATATAAATTACAAGTTATGTTGGCCAATTTTTTATCGCAAATAATTCCTAAACGTTCATTTAAAATTAGTTTAATCAAAAAATACGTTACTTAGAATAGAATAGAATAGAATCAAGCGGTGGGATCTTGGAATATTTGTATTTTGAATATTAAACAACTAGCTCACGCACACATTGACATATCAGGTTGTTTATACAGTAGTATATTCGCAGTCTATGGTCACATACGACGTTTAGACTTTAGCCGGCGCTGAGGGAGAGATACGGAATTTTTAAATAATTAGTTTAATGAAATTTGTTCATGAATTCCGTTCCTGAATAGATATTACTAAAGATTTGGTTATATAATTTATATACATCTTGTGTTATTAGCCTATAAATTGTATCGGAAGCATAGTTAATAGTGGCTTCCTCGATAGAAAAAAGTGTGTTATACTTCTTTTGCCAAATTCGTTAGCAAAAATCATTAAAGTGATTTATTCCTCATGCTATTTTACGTTTTTAGAAAGCATATGTATTACACGCAAGAAGTTATATTTCTTTGGCGTAACAAAACAAAGCCTTAAAATTATTTATTCGTCGTCCTATTCTACGTTTGTAGAAAGAACAATATTGTAAAAATCTTGAAATAAATTACTGAATATTAACGAATACCGCTGCATTGGCTTGAACCCTTTGCCTGTCCGTATAATGGACGAAGAAACCAAGAAAAATAATTACTGTCGCAAACGTCAGAAAATTTCTGAAAACTTTTATATTTAGATGTTAGAAATAAAACAAACAATCAATGTAATTTGTCAGAAATGTGTCAAATGTCAATAATTGTTAATTGTCAATGTTTAAAAAACATATTTTAATGACCAACTTCAACCTGTTACTTTTGTGTTACAGTGATGCGCGCGCATCTTAAAATTTCACTCTCATAATTTTTTCATAACGCGCCTAAAGAAGTATAACTTCAAAAATTAATTAATGAATTACATAATTAAAACTCGTTTAAATTTCAAATTGAATTCAAAATATGCAATTCATATGTTCTTTTCTCTCGTTTGTTTGTCTATGTGCTGAGTTTTATGCGTTCGTTCTTCTCACATCTGAGACATGCTTTTTCAACAGACGTTCAACAAGTGATTTTAAATCCTATTTTGAGTAAAAAGAATTTTAATTTATACGCTATTATATTTGAATCAGGGTGAAGACGAGCTGTTTTCAGGAATCCTGAGGTGCGGTGCCCTGTAGAGTGTGCAGAACGTAATACACTCCATCAAATAAACAGACCTTGATGGTCATTTATTCGTTATATTTAGAGATTGTTCTAAGTCTAAATTTCACAATGTACTTATAATTTAACATCTAAATGCCTGTCTGTCCTGAACATACAAAGGTTCTTTTACGTAATTCAACTAATGCTAATATTACGGTGTTCCAGTTGAATAATTAATATATAATATATCAAATGTTAAAAATAAAGATTGAATCACTATAAGCCAACTTTAAATTACGTTGAGATGATTGTTAATTTGTTCCTGTAGCAATCCTTTAGCAAAACTCTGCTTTAAATAGAATAGAATCTCTGTCCGATATGGTTCAATCTATGTAGGTTCTATTGATAAGTAGATGAGTTACAATTATGAAACATAAATCTAGAGAACAGACAATTTATTACTTTAAATAAACTGCGTTATGACGATAGGATAAACTAGAAATATTTTTATGTATATAGATTAGGTCATTACATAATATTATATATATTTAATATTATAGATATACAAATATCCTTCTAACCTTTTCCCGTCTCCTTTTTCCTTTTCTATTCTTGACTATAAGTTTCCTGAAAGCCTGCATTTTTTTATATCGTCCTCCCTTCTTATGTATTATAATATGGTACCAATTCATTACATTTATCCGCTCTCCTTACTATTAACAAAATTGATACGCTTTAAGACATGTTATCTTGCCCCAAACTAGGGACAGCCTGTCCTATGGGATGCAAGACATCGATATATTTAAAACAATATACTTACTTAAACATACATAAATACATATAAACTATAATATAATAAAAAAATCCATGACTCGGAAACAAACAATCATGTTCATCATAGAAATGTTTGCACCTACCAGGATTCGAACCCGGTAGAATTTAGTAGGCGGGGTCATCAACCAGTCGGCAATGTCCATCTTTAATGTACTCGTATGTACGTAAAGTTTGTCTAAAGTGATATTGTCAGACAAACTACGGAGTACCATGATTAGAAAAAAAACAAAATTAATATCGTGCCATACACAATACACAAGAACAAATGGAGATGGACAGGACGCCCGGGCCGCTCCTTTGGGACGTATTAAATGTTCCAGGTAGGAGCTAGTACTTGACCACGCGTGACTCAGCCGCTATCAGCTGTGATATGTTATCAGCTGTTATCAGCTTCCGCTCTCGCAGCTGCCGACAGATTTATGGCCGCTAATTCGCGCTGCTTCTCACCATTATTACATAATAACTTTTTATTTATCAGGAGGACAAACGAGCCTACGGGTCACCTAGTGTTAAGTGATCACCGCCGACACTCTCTTGCAACACCAGAAGAACTACAGGACAGCTGTCGGCCTTTTAAATAGGTGTACGCGCCATGTTGTATCGTCCTGGAAACACCGCACAAGGATGCTCATTCCACAGCTTGGTTGTACGTGGAAGAAAGTCGAAGAAGTTGCATTTATTTTAGAAAGAGAAACTTTCTGTATTTGATAGCTTAATTAATAAGGTTTATAAATACAATCTATTTGGTAAAGGTATTTGTAAAGGAAATCGGAAAACGCTACCCAAATTATCTTTCCACGTGGGACAACTAAAGAGTTCTTCAAAATTAAATTATTAGATTATCTTTAATTTACTACTAATATAAGTAAGTAGATCTAAAAAGAGAGTCTGTTGCGATGGGTTCCGTACCGTAGTGGAAGATATAACATTGTAACATATTTAAGGTGTACACCTTAAATATGTGAGTTGACGAAATAACTATATGAAGTTAATTTTATTATCAATCGCGAATTGGTACCGGTTCTTAATATATCTGTAACAATTTACATAAAAACTTAGATATTTCCTGCAGTGGATACAAGTTATACCGGATATTTGTATTCCATTATTTTGTAACTGGAAAGATCTGCGGTGAAAACGTCTAGAATGTTATGTAAGGATGGCGCTAATTTTAAATCAATTTGTTACTGCCAGATTGGTAAAGTTGTGATAAATACATAGTAACACATATAAATATAATAAAGACACACATAGATAATTTCTGATTTACGCCCTCGCCTACGGCTCGAGCTGCAATCCACCATAATACACTACATTAGACACTGAAAGTCCACTAATTGTTACACAATATTTTTCTTGCAAATATAAATTTAAATGTCTTTATAATTTTAAAAGACTCTTCAGAGTGGGTCATGAATGCAACAAATACTGTCGGATGTCGCATTTAAGGAAATCCACTTATTTTGAAGATTCTGGTAAAGATAATGGAACAGACTTGTAAATAACTATATTGTCAACAGTCCTTGATAAGTGTACAGTTCAAACTAATCCAACGTTTCGAAGGGGTCGAAAGTCATGTCCAAATTGATTGGTTAGTGTGGAAAGTTTCAATTCAATTTGACGTTTAGAGTTAGTTTTAATTACAGTGTTAAAAATAAAGAAAATTTATTTAAAGACTGATTGATTTTCTAGTAAGTAAATTGTGGTGGGATGGCGCCTTTTGCATAGATTGCAGTTGTACATAAATAATTCCGTTTATACGAAGCATGCCTAAAGTTAAGTGGCTCCAGGAAGTAGAGCTGGAAAGTAGGTGGATTTGTGCGAGAGCTAAAGATGTTGTGGATGAGAGAAGGAGAAGAAGACCCTGTAACACCCTGATAACGAGAGGTAGGAAGGAGAATTGATCTTGTAACCCAGAGACGACGTCAAGAAGAAGTCAGTAGCGATTGATTATGGTTTCTTGTGATTATTACCCAATGAGAATTCAGTACACCATATTTTCGTTCTTTGGTTGGATGAATTGTTTGCTTTGCTAATATACAGGATGTTATATTCAAGTGTAACCAAGCGATTATTTCTTACCTATTACAAATATCAAAATCAAACTGATATCAAAAGGGCGTTACCTTATCAGTAAAATGACATCAATACCTTTTTAAAAAATAAACGAGAAGTAACCAAAATTTTAAATTTAATCACTGCCATGCATTTAGTATGAGATCAGAAGATTTATATTCAGAGGTTATTTTGTCTTAGTGATGATATTAAAAGAAACTGTTTATTAACCTAAAAAAGTAATGAAAACAATCTTTTAATTGAATAATAATAGTACTAGACCGCTAAAACTAAAACTTTTCTACTAATCTCATACTATATGTACGGCAGTGATTAATATCAAAATGTTGGATAGTTCTCGTTTGATTAAAAAAAAAATATGTCATTTTACCGATTAGGTAACGTTCTTTTGATATTACATATATTTTTTTATATCTGTAATAGAAGGTATCGAAATAATCACCTGGTAACACTTTATGATTACTCCCTGTACACGTATTAGGATTCTACTGGGTCCATGAGTAACATAATTGCGTGATACTAGGTTATATTATACGTTATAGAAGAATTATTTTTTAGATGTTAATTCTCATTAACCCTATAATTTCTTTTGATATGGCGCCCTTCAAACCAAAACACTATAGCGTTTGCACATAACTGCTTTATGCATAAAAAGGCGCCGTTGTGATACCCATAATCTAGCCGGCATCCTATGCAAAGAAGCCTCCCACTGTTAATTGTCCTGAGTCGCCTCTTACGACACCATTAGGCCTAGGACTTCCTTATTCTTTTTTTGTCCCAGGGAAGCACAAGGCAAATACCTAAGTATCCATCCCTTCCATCTGCTATCCAGACAGCCTGTTGAAGAACCTAAAAGGGTGACTTTACACCTTCAATGACACCGTTCAAGGTCCAAGCTGGGTGAATATGGACAATGCTGCAGCAATCGGAGTGATAACAGAACACAGCAATGATAATTTATAATGAGAGTGATGGAAACCGCTGTTCCTTATATCAAAAAAAAACTACAAAAAAGAACTGCCAAATTATTATTCAGCCTTGCGCATCGTTTAAAGATAAGACGTGATTAACTACTTCAATATTAATTACTTCTCATTATTTGTTTTAAAATAAATTATAATCTCGCTTCGCTGACATTATTTACATAAATTTATCACATACTTCAATAAATCAAGAGATTGTTATAAATTATTTATTAGGTAAATATGGACAAACTTCAATAATGTGATATTGTAGGTAATTTTTGTGTCAGTTATTAAGGAAAGAGAATCGGGTTCATTTGATGGAAGGACTTTGTCAATAGATAAACAAGAGTGGTAGATATATAGTGGAGGATATGGAATAAGGGCGTATCATATTATTATTAGCGGTATCACATGCAGTTTATACCATTCTCTTCAACTTAAAGATTGCTGCGCTATGGATAGATATTTACCTATTATTACACCAAAGAGAAAAGACCTTTTCGTGCATATTGATGCAAATCTAATTCTAGAAAAATTTGCTAAATAAATTCCTTTTATGCTGGTGGTAACTAATTTTGGAATAGCCCAAGCACGCTATTCGTGTAACTAACAGGCAGATTGCAACTTTCAAAATTCAAAAACACTTTATTCATGTAGGTCACGGAAATGACACTTATGAATGTCAAAAAAAATGAAAATATTTTGAATTTACCGCTACTTCGTAAAGGGTTGAGATAATGAGAAGAAGTAGCAAGAAACTCATTGCCACGAATCGAACCGACTGAAATGTAAAAAAAAAACACCCCTACTTTAATAATGCCAATCGAAGGAATGGCCAAAAACTAAGAACTCTTCTTAAGTAACATAGTATTTTAAAAGAAAGGAACAACGTAAAATGAATGTTTTCCTACTTGGATTGGTACGAATGGACCGATTAGATGGCCCGCCAGATCCCCGGACCTTACACCATTAGATTTCTTCTTTTGGGGATATGTGAAAGATATGCTATACAAAAAACGATACGAGAACGTGGGCGAGTTACAAACAGAATTGTGCCATATCATATCGAGTATTCACCCTGTATACGTTGAAATAAGCTGACTTGCAAAGTTGCACTTTAATTATAACAAATCTGTTTCTAATAACCAATACCTTCTTACCTCACTTACGAATGTATAAGAATATCCGCTTAAATCATCAGTAAGTTTAATTAGAGCAAGTTTGACTTAATTATTCTAGTTATACAATAATAGTTGAGATGAGAATTCAAAGCAAAGTCTATTTTTAAAGTCATACATTAAAACATACCACAGATTTCATTGTTTCAGGACGATAATATGCTATTTTACTTAAAGCGACTCCTCTAGCGTTTGCAATGTCATTAATCGCAAATAAATCGGAAGGAATGAAAATCCGTTTTTCATGTCCGGCCTGTTGTAAGTCACCTATTACCTATATTCTTCTTCTATATATATAATGGTCTTTGTTTGAGACTCAATCACGCCTATACCACTGATCGTATAGACATGATACTACGACCATTCGATGCGAAATTTATCCTAGATGGTTTACTTATTATATATATTATATACAGGGGCGTGCATTGGTTTTCTAGCAAGTTAGACACTGTAGATCTAACTAGTCTTAGTTGAGTTTTGGAATAAATAAAGATTGCTTACCGCGGGTATTTTGTATCGAGCGTAAAGAAAAATTTTATGTGTTCAATAGAAGTTTGGTAATGAAATAACGGAACCGAATTAAACTAAATCAACTTTAACACTAGTGCTATATTTATTTAGGTCCATTACGAGGTAGACACTGCCTAAATGCCTATAAGATATGCACGCCCCTGATTATATATTAAGGCGACACTAAATGCCGGCGACCTTGAGCGATATGAGTTCACGGCTCCTATGTAACAAAGCCAATATTTTATAAACTTTTGCGTCGAAAATGTAACATTTTACCAGGCGCAAACAGTTTAATTGCTTACAATCCTCATTATTGATTACTAATCTGAATAAATATAACTACACAAAAAAGTAAAACCTATAAAAACAACTTTTATGAAAGTAGTATACTAAACAAATGCATCATGCCGAGAAAAAACTTGTTTAACTGCAAAAAAAACTGGTAGTTCATAATAGTTCTGGAGTGTTAACTTTAACCAACAGCAAGCATTAGCTACCTACAAATAAGACTTAAGGGTATGTGTGTCAGGATAAAGTAGTGTTCATAGGTCCAATTGCTATATTTTCACCTCAGAACTTGTCTAAAAACACCTTGATTGCGTGTTTTCTGTTAACCCTTCGCCTTAAATATACTTATTTTTTGAATTTCAGAGTTCCTTCCTTTTAAAATTCGCCCAGCGAAGCGGGCGCGAACGGCTAGTATACAGCCAACAAAACTAAGATAAATACCAGAAAATAAAACGAAATAAAGAATGTTGTGTATCATTAAGCATTAGAATAAGAAACACTTGGAGTATCTAATTTTTATTTATTTATTAGGTATACCAATCTGAATACAATATTCATTTAC